>JADBJO010005620.1:155000-156648 GCA_016801955.1 Conus betulinus | reverse complement strand
AAATACTGGACACTCCATTGTTGGATGTTTCAGTTCGTGCTGAGACGTTTGGCACATGCCAGGGGGGGGAGGTGGAGCGAAAGAGGGGGTGGGTTGGGGAGTGCACGGACGGGCGAGGTGGAGTTGCGGTGGGGACGGAGGAGGGGGGAGAGGAGGGAGAGAGGAGAGGAAAGGGGAGACGAGAGAGGAGGCGGAGATGACATTGAACCCCGATTAAAACCTCTATACGTGGATCTCCGTGCCAGACAAACGACAACACAAGACACCAAATCGCATGAGACACTCTCCAGCCTCCGTCGTTTCCTGTACAACATCCGTAGCTCGTTCCTTGCGTTGCGGTTGAGGGAAAGGTATGCGCGGAAGGGTGGGCTCGAGTGGGAGGGGCGTGGCAGTTGTGGGGAAGATACCGGGTGGGTTGGTTGGAGGATCGGTTGTAATCGCTCTGAGTGGTTGTCACGTCAGATCGACTGTCACGAGGATGGAATGTGACTGGACACCCTTCCACAACATCTGATGGGTTCGGGTCGTTCCCTGTCTGTCTCTTCTCTCTCCTCTCCTTCTCTCTCTCTCTCTCCATCGTTCCCTCGATCTCTCCTTAGCACTTCTGCTCCTCTCTCTACGCTCGCTCGGAGGAGACGTCGGCAGCTCAGCACGCACGGGGGGGCACGGCCGCCCCCTACAAAGGCACACACACCGCAGCTCCGTGCTGGCACACACAAGGGGCGCAGCGAAAGCAACAAAGCGCAAAGCGAAAGAGTGGCAACCACGAGCACGGGGTAACGGGGAGCAGCGACACGTCCCCGAGCGAGACACAAGCACCACAGGGGCCACGTCTGCGAGTGCGCGCGGTCGTGAAAGACTAGGAAACGATACGGTGCAGACAAACTAGCGGCTTAGGGATCTAAATGCCCAAGGCGGAAAAATGTGGGGGGGGAACGCAGCACACAGCGAAAAAAAAAGACACCAGGGGGGGACATGGAGGGGGGGCACGACGTACCTATACCGATAGTAGATATACGTGTTGTAGCACCGTAAAAAATCACTCAGCCATGATAGAAGAACATGCCAAAGAAACTAAGAAAGCCAACCAAAATCCACTCAAACACACACCACCACACACCATCCAAAGAAACACAAAAAAAACCCATCCCAAACAAGAACAATTCTTCATATCGTCCTTACTCATCGGGTATTCACTCTGTCCTCTCCTTTATCTGTCGGCTCTCTCTTCATGTCACCCTGTCTTCCTGTCTGCTGTCTACCTGTCCATGGCTTGTTCCCTCCCTCGTACTCCTCACTCTCTCTCCTCTCTCTCTCTCTCCCTCTCTCCTCTCTATATATATTTTTTTAAATTTTAACTTAAAAAATTATATATGATATCTATACCTATCTGTCTGTTTGTCTGTCTGTCTGTCCCTGTCTTTCTTTCTCTTGTCTTTCTTCCCCTCTCTCTTCCTCCTTCCGCCTCCTCTCCTCTGCCCCTCTTTCCTCCACAAAATCTCCTCTCTCTCTCTCTCTCATCCCATCCCCCTCTCCTCGCTCATCTCTCTCTCGTCTCTCTCTCTCTCTCTCCAGTGGAAGGGAGGGTTTCAGAGTTTGGTGTTGGGGTTGGGTTGGTGGGTGGGGTGGTGGTGGGTTGAGGTTGTGT
>JADBJO010005620.1:137500-142500 GCA_016801955.1 Conus betulinus | reverse complement strand
AAAAAAAAGAGGGAAGAGACGTGCGGGAGAGGGGGGGGGGGGGGGGGGGGGCGGAAAGAGGGGTGGAGAGAGGGAGGAGGGGGGTGGGGGGAGAGGGGAGATAATGAAAGAAATTTACGTCAAATTATAGTGACAACTGACAGACGCAAAAGATGCAGAGAGAAAGATGTAAAGAAATGACAAGCTTGATATTTGATTTTTTGTTTGTTTGTTGTTTTCTTCCTTATTTGTCTGTCTGTCTGTCTCTGTCTGTCTGTCTGTTTGTTTGTTTCTTTGTCTGTTTGTTTGTTTGTTTGTATTTGTTTTGTTACGTGTCTGTTTGTTTTCTTTGTCTGTTTGTTTGTTTGCTTGTATTTGTTTTGTTACGTACCTTGACACACACACACACACACAGAGAGAGACAGAGAGAGAGAGAGAGAGAGAGAGAGAGAGAGAGAGGAGAGAGAGAGAGAGAGAGAGAGAGAGAGAGAGAGAGAGAAATGTTTGTATTTGTTTTGTTACGTACCTTGAGAGAGAGAGAGAGAGAGAGAGAGAGAGAGAGGGAGAGAGAGAGAGAGAGAGAGAGAGAGAGAGAGAGAGAGAGAGCTGGTGGTGGCAAATGGCAAAACTTATGGCATGATTTATTTGCTTTTGTTATTATTTTGTTTGTTTCTTTGTTTCTTTGTTTTTTTTTTTGTTTGTTTTGTGTTGTTTTTACATGAGGTGTCTCCCAACTGATCCATCCTTCTTCATTCCCTCTTCCGCTGACTCGAGTCCTCCACTAAGATGCTAGCTTAAATTTACGGGTGTGAGGGAGGTGTGGGGAGAAATTCTTGTCATCCCTTTGTTTCTGTTTTCCTTTATTGTTGTTTTCTTTGTTTTGTTTTTTGCCTTCTATTCTTTTTCTTTTCTTTTTTCTTTTTTTTTTTTCTCTTTTTTTGTTTGTTTGCCTTTCGTCTTTTTCTTCTATTTTCCTTGTCATCGTTCCTCCCCCCCCCCCCCCCCCCCTCCCCCCCCCCCCCTTTTTTTTTTCATTTTTCTGTCTTCCCCTCCAACTTTCTTCGTTTCGTTTCGTTCGTTCGTTTCATGTCGTCGTTTCTTTCATCTTTTGTTCCTTTTCTTTTTGTTTCTTGTTTCCTTCCATTTTTCCTTTCTTACCTACATGCACCCTTTATTTTTTTTTCTTCGTTTGTCATTATCTTTATTTGATTGATTTTGTTTTATAGTCTGCACTTGTTCACTTATTTTCTTTCTTTTCTGTCTGTCTGTCTTTCTCCATTTCTTTCTTACTTCCTTCCTTCTTTTCTTTTTTTTTTTTTTACTTTTTTTTTCTTTCTTCATTTGGCCCTTTCTTTCTTTATCCTTTATTTCTTCCTTCTGTTATCGTTCCTTTCCTTTTTTTCCTACTTTTCTTTCTTGCACTCTTTCTCTCTTCCTTTTTAATTTGCTTTATTTCTTGCTTCCTTTGATTTTTTTTTCTTCTCTTCCCTGTCTCTCTCGATTTCCTTCTTCCTTTCCTAATTTCTTCCCTGCTTCTTTCCTTTCTTCTTTCCTTCCTTTTTGTCTTCGTTCCTTTCTTTCTCTTGACTTTTCTTCAATTGCATCCTCTGGTTTCTTTCTTCTTTATTTTATTCTTTCTTGCTGCATTTTTATTTTATTTCTTCTCTTCTCTTCTTCCTTCTTCCTCCCTTCTTACATTCCTTTCTTCTTTCATTTCTTTTTCGTTTCTCTTTTTATCACACTTCTTTCTTTCTTTCGTCTTTCCTTTCCCTTTTCCTTCTCCTGTTTCTTCCTTCCCTTCTTTCTTCGTCTTTTTGTCCTTGTATTCCTTCTTTCTTCCTTCATTTTATGCTTTCGTTACCCCTTCCTTCTTTCTGTCCATAGCTGTTTTCATTTTTTTTCTTTTTTCCTTCTTTCCTTCATTCTCTACATCCGTCCTCCTTTACTTTCTCCCCTCCATTTTTTTTCTTCCTTTTTTTCCTTGCATCCCTTTTTTTTTTTTTTCTTTTATCATTTCTTCCTCCCTTTCTTTTGCTCTTTCTGTTCTGTTCGTGTTTCATTTTATTCGTCTTCCCTCCTCCCTTCAGTGATTCGTTCACTCGCCTATTATATGTATTGATTTCTTCCTTCCTTCTCCATACAGTGTGTTGTGTTTGTTCTTTGCTCTCTCCATCTCGTGGGATGACATTAACAAGGCAATACCTGTCATCCAAGTGTATCGCGATCTTTCTTTTCTTTCTTTCATCATTGCTTTTTTTCCCTTCTTTCGTTTGAACTTTACTTTCTCCCTTTCATCCTTCCTTCTCTCCTTCCTTCCTTCGTTTTTTTTTTCGTTTTTTTTTTTTCTTTCTTTCTTTCTTTTTTTTTGCTTTCTTTGCTCATAATTTCTCTCCTTTGCCCCTTTTTTATCGTGCCAACTTTCTCTCCCCCTCCCCCCTCCCCCCTTTTCTTTCTTGCCTTTTTTTGTTTCTCTATATCCTCCCATCATTCTTCCTTCCTTCCTTTCTTCCTGTTCTTACTTCCGTCTTTTCTTGCCTCTTTCTTTCTGCTTCTCTTTTTACGTTCTTCCTTCTTTTCTTTCCTTCCCTGTCTTCTTCCTTCTTCCCCTCTCTCTTCATTCCTTTCTGCTTTTTTTTTTTTTTTCTCTTTAAGTATTTCTTTTCTTTTTTTCCTTCCTTTTTTTTCTTGCTTTCTTTCTTTCTTCTTTGCTTTCTGTTTTCTTTTTGTCTTCCTTTCCTTTTTTCCTCCCTCTCTTTCTTTTTTTCCCTTCTTTTTTTCGTTTTTTTTTTTTTTTGTCCTTGCATTCTTTCTTACTTCCTTCATCTCACGCCTTCCTGATCCCTTCCTTCTTTCTTTCTATCATTTTTTTCCTTCTTCCATCTTTCCTTCAACCTCTACATCCGTCCGTCTTTGCTTCTTCCCCTCCAATTTTTTTTCTCCCTTCCTTTCTTTCTTGCTTCCTTTCTTTTTGTCTGTTATCATTTCTTCCCGTCTTTCTTCTCTTTCTTTCTTTCCGTTCGTATTTCCTTTTATCTGTCTTCCGTCTCTTCAATGATTCAGTCATTTGTCAGTCATATGCATTGATTTCTTCATTCCTTCTCCACACAGTGTTGTTGCTGTTTTTTGCTCTGTTTACCCCGTGGGATGACGCGTAACGTGACAGTACCTGTCGTCCACATGTCTTGTGATCTTTCTTTCCTCTTTGCTCTTTTTCCTCCCTTCTTTCGTTTGCTCTCTTCTTTCTTCCTTTTTTTTTGCATGCTTGCTTCCTTCCTTCCTTCCTTTTTTACTTGCTTTGTTGATTACCTCTTTCCTTTCTCCCTTTCTTTCCTTGCTACTTTTCTTTCTTTTTTTATACCTCCTTTCTTTCTTCTTTCTTTGCTTTTGTGTTTCCTCCTATTGTTTTTCATTCCTTCTTTTCTTCCTTTCTTTTTGTGTTTCTTCCTATCGTTCTTCATTCCTTCCTTTCTTTCTGTTCTACTTCCACCCTTTCTTGCCTCTCTCTCTCTCTTTCCGCTTGCATTTTTACCTGAGTGTTTTGTTTTTACCCTTTCTTTATTTCTACATTATTGTTCAGTCCCTCCTTCCCGCCTTACCATACTTCGTTAATTCGCCCATTACTCTCATTCTTCCTTTCATCACACACAATACTGTTGATCTCTTTCTGTACCCCGTAGAATGACAGCACCATAACAGTATCTGTCATAAGGGTTTCTCAGTTGTGATGGGACGCTTAACCCGTTATCATGTTATAAAGCGCGCGCATTTGGTGGACATACTCACTGCCTGTAAGCGCGCTTTGCGACTGTCAATACGCGCGGGGATTTCATCTGGGCACACGTGCTAGACGTTCACTGCACATAAACCTTGTTCAGATTTCACGACAAGCTACATATCTCTTGATCAATGTCATCAGCACGAGTAAAGTGTGGAATCGATGAGGGCAAAATCAACAGACACACAAAGAAGAGAAAATAGCTGCGCGTTCTACCAGGTCTCGAGACTACTCGCTCTACTGTCGCCTAGCAAAGCTAAAGCTAGCTCTAAAAGGAATCCATCGTCGAGAACTACAGAGAGTGGGGGAAAAAAACAAGCTTAGGCACCGTGCTGCAGGATTCCAGACATGGGGTTTGGAGATCACTCCATCCCCCAGCTAACAGACTAGCTGTACAACGCTCGACAGGTAGCCAACGTGGCAGAAGAAAACTAGCTCTAACAAAGGAAAAAGAGCGAAACATGGGGAGAAAAGAGTGAATCAAACTCGAAAAAAAAAAAGAAAAAAACAAAAAAAAAAAAAAAAAAAACAATCAGGAAGTAGGGGAAAAAAAAAAAAAAAAAAAAAAAACTTCAGCCAGCTAACAGACTAGGCTGTCAAGCCTGGAGGAATTCCAGGACATGGGGTTTTGGAGATCACTCCATCCCCAGCTAACAGACGTACACGGAAAACGCTCGAAAGGTAGCCAAACGTGGCAGAAGAGGACAGCCTCAAGATCAGTGACAAACACAAACCAACAGCCAAGAGGTTGGAATCAACAGAGGTGGGAAGGGGCTGGCAAAAGGCCGAAAGGGCCAGCAAGGAAAAGGCAAGCGTTCAAGGAGGTGATTTCTAAAGGAAGCGAAGGGGGGGGACAGGGAAAAAAGACTCCCAGAAGGAGAGTGGGGGGAAATGAAGGAGGGGGGGGCAGGGTCATGCCAAAGAGAGTCCAGAAGGCAGCCCCAGCAAGGTCAGCAAGGCCAGCAAGGCCAGCGAGGCCAGCAAGGCCAGCGCAAGGTCAGCAAGGGCCAGCGCGGCCAGCAAGGGCAACGGACGACGTGGAGAGGCACACTCCGAGGAAGTCCCTCCGCTGGAATCAGATGTAGACACATGGCCTCTTTTGAAGATCGGTTTCATCTGGTGTAGAGGTGTGTCTATATAGCCACCCCCCCCCCCCCCCCCCCCCCTTCCCTCCACCCCCCCCCCCCCCCTTACTTCCCTGTGCTCGATGGACAACCTGGTGAACTGAGGGAAATCAGATGACCCA
>JADBJO010005620.1:107500-112500 GCA_016801955.1 Conus betulinus | reverse complement strand
CCTGTCAATGTACTTCTTTCTTATCATAAATCTATGATAGAATCCAGTAAACAAACTAACGAACAAACAACATTAATCAATAAACGAAAAATTATCAGCAAATACTGTAATTTCTGAGTTTGTGGTGATGTGATGCTGCTAGCGCCATTGATTTGGAGTTTTAGGCCCGTAATTCATTTAATGATGGGAGTTCCGTTCCTTGTTTATAAATATGTACTGTTAGGATCCCTCCACATCATTTGAAATTTCTTTTCAAATAAACAAAGAGTTCTCACTAAAACAACCTACATGATTAGTACAAGGACAAGATCAACTAGAAAATATACAAATGCAGCAGGTATGGTACTGAAATATCTTCACCTGGTCTCGTTTGTTTGAACAATTAGCATAATTTGTGATGTGATATATGATATGATATAATATGATGTGATATATGTGCATTCTGTTATGTTATCACAGCCGTCCCCTAAGCGGTTATTCTTTCTTCCCATAATTCATGAATATCAACTGGCATACATTCCAGATGTTTATTTTGTCTGTTTATTTCTCTTTATGTTGTGGTCCAGTTCAGCATTTACCTTAAGATTATTCGCAGGTATGTTGCAGGGATGCTTAGAGGGACATATATATGCACTTAGATAATCACATTATGCATTCACAAACATAGTCACAGACATTTATGCATCTCTCTCTCTCTCTCTCTCTCTCTCTCTCTCTCTCTCTCTCTCTCTCTTCGTCTGATATCACATATGTGAAAAGACATAAAAACTGAAGTACTAGTACTATTACTACGACATTCAAGATGTATATTTAGGGTTTTAAAAAACAATAGGGAAGCTTATGGAAGTCAGAATGGGCAACGCATTTTGCACGATGACCCAGGACTCAAAATCAAGAGCTTATAGAACTACATACACATTGAGGGACAGACAGACAGACAGACAGACAGATAGACAGTCAGACAAACAAGCAGACAGACAGAGAGGGAAAAAGGGAAGAGAAAATACTGACAGTGTGTGTGTGTGTGTGTGTGTGTGTGTGTGTGTGTGTGTGTGTGTGTGAGAGAGAGAGAGAGAGAGGAGAGGAGAGAGAGAGAGAGAGTTATTTCATTGTCTAGCCTGAATGATTCAGCTTAACTGGAGACAGACAGACAGACAGACAGACAGACAGACAGACAGACAGACAGAGAGAGAGAGGAGAGAGAGAGAGAGAGAGAGAGAGAGAGAGAGAGAGAGAGAGAGAACTATCTCATTGTCCAGCCTGAATAATTCAACTTAACTGAGAGAGAGAGAGAGAGAGAGAGAGAGAGAGAGAGAGAGAGAGAGAGAGTATTCCATTGTCTAGCTTGAATGATCCAGCTTAGCTGGGTTCAGCACTGGGCTTAAGTTCAGCAACTACAAATACAACCACATGCCCCAGAGAGGTTATCCGCTGACGTCACACTTTGTACAATTAGTCGTACGAACTGTCGACTGATCATGGAAATACGATTTCTTTTAATCGCAGACATAAACATAAGAAGATATGTGATTACTCGTTCTTCGAGTTCGTCGTCCTGAATGTTGTTTGTCTTACCTGAAGAAGACCGAAGAGGTCAAAACATGTCGTGCTTAGTTTTGTGATTTGTTTGTCCCTGTTTTCTGGCAGACTCAAACTGCATCCACTCCATACACATAAGGCGCAAACAAAGGTCAATTTTGATTCATCCCCTCCTTAATCTTTTAAAATCCCATGGGGGTTCTTTACTCTGGCATCAATCAAAGCTTATATATTTTCATAATCTGTCTTTCAGCTGGTGCAACCAATCAAGCACGCTTCTTTGCGCTTAATATTATGTTGCAGGTTTACTCACTGCAAGTGTCCACACACACTCTCTGTGGTGTCCGGAACTGGCTTCCTCTGTGCGGGGATCCCATACTGCCCATTACATATCACAACTACTGGTCGGCGACAAACTTTTGCCCAACCTGGATCTTCCCGCGGATCGGAACTTGGCCCGGGAACGCGCGCAGCCCCCGGCCATCCACCTTAGTGCCCGATCTCCAGTCTCTTCTTTCCTCTACCGCACGGGGAGTCGGCCCAGCTATAACAAAACCGGATAAAACACGAGTTCAAAACACTGCCAGCCAGTTAGCAGTCATGTTTACTTTAACATTTTTGAACTCTTCAATTTTTCAAACATAGTTTCGGTTCCGACAATAAACCGTTGAAAACAAAATGGAGAATCATCTAGATTCTCACAATATAAAATTAGATACTTACGGCTTGAGTACCGGTCATTCAACTACAATTCACATACTTCTGTATGTGTTAGGCCTCTGCCTTTATCAATGGGCACAGTCCGCCTCTTCTTCATCTAAATCATCTGTTCCATTCTCAGAGTGCGCACCGATACAGGTCAACGCCTGTTTATATTCAAATCGCGTGAACAGTGTTAAAAATTTCACTCAAACCCTGGGCCACGTTCAGTCTACGCTCCCTTGTGTCACACGACTAACCTATAGTGTAACGCACGAATCAATAATCTTTTTTTTTAATCTGTACTGTCTCATGTAATCGCGTAGCATACGAAATATCGCTCTGTGTACATGTGGGTACATATGGGTGTGTGTAGGTGCATTTTGGTCTGGGGGGGGTGCATATGGCCAGTTTGAGGGTTTGCTTGCTTAATATGCTTTGACGAATACATGCAGTTTGAATACAGCCTCTGCTTTTTCAATTCGTCTGGGTCCTATCCAAGGAGATACCACCTAATGTCAGCATCTGTTCGTGTCACCGCCTCATTAGTGGTGCGTACGTCTATCATGGGGATATGGCACCATTGATGTTCCCTGGAGCATGCAGTCAGCTGAATCAATGGATGTGGGTTAAAAAAAAAGTGGCTTGTCCCCACACCCCAAAGCATGTGAATGATTTTGGTTCGGTGGAACCTCCCCCTCTCCTTCTCCCCCCCTCTCCCACACCTCATCCCCCTTCAAAATGCATTTGCATGGTACCGTTTTTGTTTTCAAAGTTCCATTTTTAGTGTTTATTCACGCCAACACTGGCAAATCTCCATTAGTTCAGCGCAAACATTCCACGCAGGAGCTAAAGGATTTTATGTAGGAGGGAGGGAGGAAGGAGGTATGTCACATTATTGCTTGAGGGATGTTACACGGCATGGCTTGTGCTCATCGGTCTGCTCCACTCCTTCTGTGCTGATGTGCACTCACCATGGACAGCGAGACCCGTGGATATCTGTTGGAGTGTGGTGTTCAGCCTCTGCTTGTCCGAGGCGGCTGACTAACCCTGTTTATACAGGCAGGAGTTGTCCAGCAGTAGTACTCAGGAAACAAACACACACACACACACACACACACACACACACACACACACACACACACACACACGCAACCACACGCACACACACACACACACACACACACACACACACACACACACACACACTGTGCGTTCCTTGTAGCCGGGAGAGCACTTACTCTGCGTTTGTTTGTGTTGTTAGTTCGTTGTGGTGGGAGTTTGTTCTGTGTGACATAGCGTTTGTCTGTGTGGTTTGTTCGTTGTGGTTGGAGTTTGTGTTGATTCTGAGTGTGACATAGCAGAGAAAGGTCCTTCAATCGCTGACGAAGCTGCAGCAAACAAAAATGCTCTCTGTTTTGGGGAAGTATTGTCTGTTGTGGTCTTTTCGGGTAGCCAGGCCTAAACGGAAATGATTCTATTGAGAAATATCAGCCACTCAGCTATCTTCGGTTCAGTGACTTCATCTTACTTCCCCTCGATAATCAGAACGAGTTTTTATCTCTTGGGGGCAGTGTGTCTGATGAGTACGTAACGAAACATTCTGTTTTTTTTTTTCAGATATAATAGCATGCAGATACCAGGTATGGGGGATGGAGGTGGGAGAGAGAAAGTGAGGAGTTTTTAATGAGTGTGTGTGTTGTGTATATGTGTGTATGTGTGTGTGTGTATGTGTGTGTATGTGTGTGTGTGTGTGTGTGCGTGTGTGTGTGTGTGTGTGTGTGCGTGCGTGTGTGTGTGTGTGTGTGCGTGAGGGCTCCTGTGTGTGTGTGGGCATGCCTCTGTGGGAGTGTGCCTGCGTGTGTGCGTGCTTGCGCGCGCGCGCGCGCGCGCGTGTGTGTGTGTGTGTGTGTGTGCGTGCGTCTTTGTGTGTATGTGTGTGTGTCTGTGTGTCTGTGTGTGTGCATGTGTGTGAGTGTGTGAGTGAGTGAGTGTTTGTGTGTGCATGCATTTGTGTGTGTGCGCTTGCATGTTGGTACATGTGGATGTGTACGTGCATTTGGGTGTGTGACCAGCTTGAGGGTGTTTGCTAAAGATGCTTTGACGAATTCATGCAGTTTGAATACACCCTCTGCTTTTTCAATTCTTCTGGGTCCTATCCAAGGAGATACCACCTAATGTCAGCATCTGTTCGTGTCACCGCCTCCTTAGTGGTGCGTACGTCTGCCATGGGGAGGTCGCACCATTGATGTTACCTGGAGCATACAGATAGCTAAATCAATGGATGTGTATAAAAAAAGTGGCTTGTCCCTACAACTCAAAGCGGGTGAATGATTTTGGTTCGGTGGAACCTCCCCCCTCCCCATCGTTTTCCCCCCTCACCCACACTACATCCCATATCAAAATGCATTTGCATGGTACCGTTTTTGTTTTTCAAAGTTCCATTTTCAGTGTTTATTCACGCCAACACTGGCAAATCTCCATTAGTTCAGCGCAAACATTCCGTGCAGGAAGTAAAGGATTTTATGTAGGAGGGAGGGAGGAAGGAGGTATGTTTCATTATTGCTTGAGGGATGTTACACGGCATGGCTTGTGCTCATCTGCCCACTCCACTCCTGTGCTGATGTGCACTCACCATGGACAGCAAGACCCGTGGATATCTGTTGGAGTGTGGTGTTCAGCCTCTGCTTGTCTGAGGCGGCCAACTGACCCTGTTTATACAGGCAGGAGTTGTCCAGCAGAGGTACTCAGGAAACACACAC
>JADBJO010005620.1:92500-95000 GCA_016801955.1 Conus betulinus | reverse complement strand
ACAGAGAGAGAGATAGAGAGAAGACAGTCAGACAGACAAAGAGAGAGACGGAGAGAGAGAGAGAGAGAGAGAGGAGAGGAGAGAGGAGAGAGAGAGAGAGAGAGAGAGACAGACAGACAGACAGACAGACAGACAGGCAGGGAGACAGAGACAGAGAGATAGACAAGACAGACAGACAGACAGAGTAAGAGAGAGAGGGACGGAGAGAGAGAGAGAGAGAGAGAGAGGAGACAAAGACGGAGAAAGACAGAAACAGAGAGAGACAGACAAGCAGGCAGACAAATTTGTGTGGATGATGTGTGTAGGCAGAGTCCTCTGTGTGGATAATGTGTATAGGTAGAGTCCTCTGTGTGTATATGTGTGTTGGTAGAGAGTCCTCTGTGTGGATGTTGTGTGTAGGTAGAGTCCTCTATGTGGATAACGGGTGTAGGTAGAGTCTTCTATGTGGGTTATGTGTGTAGGTAGAGTCATCTATGTGGCTAATGTGTGTGGATGGATTTTTCTATGGGGGATAACATGGGTAGGCGAAAGTCCCCTGAGTATGCCCATGTATGCAGATAGAGTCTTCAGTGTGGGTAATACGTGCGTTTAGTACAAGGCAGGTACATGGAGCATCATGTGTGGATGATTCAAGTTGGCAGATCACTGTTTAAAATTGGTGATATGTGTGTGTGGGAGGGACTCTCCCATGTGAAGGATACGGGTAGATGGAGCCTCCTGTGTTGATGCTTTGTGCGAATGGAGACCGTGTGTGAGGATATGTGGGTGGGAGGCCTCTCCCATGTGAGGACGATGTGGTTTGGAGGTCTCTCCTGTGTGAGGACGATGTGGGTTGGAACCTCTCCTGTGTGAGGACAATGTAGGTGGGAGGCCTCGCCTGTATGAGGACAATGTGGGAGGGAGGCCTCTCCTGTGTGGGGACAATGTGGGTGGTAGGCCTCTCCTGTATGAGGACAATGTGGGTGGTATGCCTCTCCTGTGTGGGGGACAATGTGGGAGGTAGGCCTCTCCTGTGTGGGGACAATGTGGGTGGTAGGCCTCTCCTGTATGAGGACAATGTGGGTGGTATGCCTCTCCTGTGTGGGGACAATGTGGGAGGTAGGCCTCTCCTGTGTGGGGACAATGTGGGTGGTAGGCCTCGCCTGTGTGAGGACAATGTGGGTGGTAGGCCTCTCTCCTGTGTGGGGACAATGTGGGAGGTAGGCCTCTCCTGTGTGAGGACAATGTGGGGTGGTATGCCTCTCCTGTGTGGGGAATGTGGGTGGTATGCCTCTCCTGTGTGGGGACAATGTGGGAGGTAGGCCTCTCCTGTGTGGGGACAATGTGGGTGGTAGGCCTCTCCTGTGTGGGGACAATGTAGGTGGTAGGCCTCTCCTGTGTGGGGACAATGTGGGTGGTAGGCCTCTCCTGTGTGGGGACAATGTGGATGGTAGGCCTCTCCTGTGTGGGGACAATGTGGGTGGTAGGCCTCTCCTGTGTGGGGACAATGTGGGTGGTAGGCCTCTCCTGTGTGGGGACAATGTGGGCGGGAGGACTGTCCTGTGTGGGGACAATGTGGGTGGGATGTCTCTCTCCTGTGTGGGGACAATGTGGGTGGTAGGACTGTCCTGTGTGGGGACTATGTGGGTGGGAGGCCTCTCCTGTGTGGGGACAATGTGGGTGGGAGGCCTCTCCTGTGTGGGGACAATGTGGGTGGAAGGCCTCCCCTGTGTGGGGACAATATGGGTGGGAGGCCTCGCCTGTGTGAGAACAGTGTGGGTGGGAGGACTCTCCTGTGTGGGGACCATGTGGTGGGAGACCTCTCCAGTGTGAGGACAATCTGAGTGGGAGGCCTCGCCTGTGTGGGGACAATGAGGAGGGGGAGGACTCTCCTGTGTGGGGACAATGTGAGTGGGAGGACTCTCCTTTGTGGGGACAATGTGGGTCGGTTAGAGAGTCACCTTTATGGAGAAAGCGTGTGGATGGATCCTCCTATAGTGACAATGTAGACGAGAGGACTCTCTATATGGATATGTGGTTAGGAAGAGCCACTCTATGGAAGAATGTTTGTGGGTGGATCCTGCTATATGTACTGTGGGTGTGGAGTCTTCGACGTGCATAATTTGGGTGGGGAAAAGATGGGTGGACCTCCTATGTGCATTATGTGGGTGGCTGGAGTCTTCTATATGCGTAATGTGGTTGAGTGGCCCCCTCAAACATGGATGGGGGTTTGGATAGAGCCTCTCATGCGGATGATGTGAGTGTATGAGGTCCTTCATACAAACAACAATGCTGTGGGTAGAGTAGTACCCCATGAGCGTAAATTGGGTGGAGGGGAACCCCATAGATGGACACTGTATATGGGTAGAGTCTCCTGTGTGGACGATATGGGTGGAAGAATACCCCACTCTCTGGAGGGGTAGGTAGAGGGGTTCCTGTGTGGACTATGCAGATGAAAAGAGATTCCCATGAAGATAACGTGAGTAGGCAGTGCTTGCTATGTGGCGGAGGTAAGTGCGAG
>JADBJO010005620.1:85000-87500 GCA_016801955.1 Conus betulinus | reverse complement strand
GTTTTGGTGTGAGACAGCCTCAGAATGGATTAAAAAAAAAAATAACTACATTTTGGACTTCATGGGTTTAACTACTTACCTGTGAAATGTGTTCAAAGATGACCTTGTCTAATATCACATAATTTTGCGAAAAGACGTAAAATGAAAGTACTACTATTATTACTACTACTCAAAGATGTGATACAACAGATTCAAGCCAATCTGTCTTCGTCACAACTCGGCAAAGTCTACGACAGTTAAGATGATGTCAACGCTCCGAAAGGAAAAACGTCTTCCATAATTGTCAAGCTCGCTTCGGGTTAAAAAAAATTAAGAAAAGAAAAGAAAAAAAGAAGAAAAACCAGACGGGTTCGCAGATGGGTGCTGGCGGATCCCAGTTGCAGAGAAAAACTCATGGTCATTGGCGTCTTCGATATCGTCAAGCCTTTCATACAATCTGACATGGCGATTTGCTAGAGAACCTGAAGTTTCAAAAGAGGTCTTAAAGGAGACAGGAAACAGTAAACAGAAAATAAAAAAAGAAGAAAAAAAAAATCAAGTAGGGTAACTCTTGCTGCCATGATGGAAGCAAGAGTTACCCAACTTGTTTGTTATTAACTGTGGGAAAACTGTTTTTGTTTCTTCAAATATCTTCAAATCAGTTTTCTCACTTTCGCATACACAAAGAAATGACAGTCAGCTGCAAAAGACTGCCATCATCACTACCCCCGCTCCATTTCCACCCACCACCCCCAACTCCCTCTCCCACCCGCCCGCCTTTCCTCACCGCCTCCACCTCCCTCCCCCTTTCCCCCCCCCCTCCCCGTTCTCTCCCTCCCCCCCCCCCCCCCCCCCCCCCCCCCCCCCCCCCCCCCCCCCCCCCCCCCCCCCCCCCCCCCCATTCACCTACAGTGTATGTTATTACACAGTGTCCTACGTCTCCCCTAGCCTCAATAAGCTTTGTGGAGCAACAAGTCAACACGAGGAACCAGCAGCAAGATTGGCAGTCCCTGAAGACAGGCGCAGGTCTGCTGGTTGCACATCCACTACCATCCTGACAGCAGCTGCAAGGAAGCGCAAGGCGTGGACACTTTGTCCGAAGGAGACACGATGGTGGTGGTGGTGGTAGTGGGGAAGGGGGGGGGGGGAGGGAGGGAAGGGGGAGGGGGCGGGGGCACGTGATGGGGACTCGAGCAGGTCGGGGTCATTCATGCTTCCCCTTAACCTCATTTACCAGGGCCGGCAACTCGATTTGGACGGCGAGTTAATCTGACGTTGATTGGGAAACGTGAAAAGGCCCTCTCCTCCCTACCTCCTCCCCCTCCCCTTCTCTCCCTCCCCTCTTGACTTTTAACCCTTCCCCAAGCCACCCCTACATCCCCCCCCCCCCCCCCCCTCACTTCCACAACCTCTGCCCCGAGTTGTCCCCCCTGTCTCCGTGTTCTCGCTGCTCTCAGGTGGGACTTCAGTACCACGGCGTTACTGGAGAGCTCTGAACAAGGAGGAAAGAGGGGTGGGGTTGGGGATGAGGATGGGGGGTGGGGGGGGGGGGGGGGGGGAGAAGTGGGCAGAGGAAAAAAAATAGATTATCAGATCAAAAGCGGGAGGAGGAAGGGACCAGGCCCCGTGGGTAGGTCAATGTCGTTCACTTCCCGACTCGCAAGGCCGTGGGTTTAAACTCTGGACATTTTTTTTTTCTCAAGCTTGTGCAGGGTTGGGAGTGTGCGCGTTTGGAGTTCCAATGAGAAGATCAGGGCTACATGTTGGAGTGTCCTCCTCCATTTCACGTGACTACTATGAGGGTACTGCTGGAACTTCATCATCGGCCGCGCGTGTGGCCGGCTGTATCTCCCGGGGCCCGTTTGCTGCCATGATGTGGCCACACGTCACGGTTAGGATTTGGTACTGCCACTATGTCATCCATGTCAGCATTTTGGGATGTAGCATAACCTGAGTCCAAAGGCGATATTGAACTGATAAAAAAGATCAAATAAACCCCCCCCCCCCCCCCCCCCCCCCCCCCGATCGTTTTATGCTTAAAAAAAAAAAAAAAAAAAGATTTATGCTGATGAAATCATTCACAACCCAGAAATACATGAACTACCCTTTGTCTGACGTCACATTTCAGACCTACCCGTCACCCTCCCTTTGCGTCAGGCGGTCTCTCTCCAAAACTTTCCTCTCATTTTAATCTGTCTGTCTGGAAAAACCTGGCATGTGCCTCGACCTTCATCTGTCTGTCTGCAACCACACATGGCATGTACCTCGACCTTCATCTGTCTGTCTGGAACCACACATGGCATGCACCTCGACCTTCTTCTGTCTGTCTGCAACCACACATGGCATGTACCTCGACCTTCATCTGTCTGTCTGCAACCACACATGGCATGTACCTCGACCTTCATCTGTCTGTCTGCAACCACACATGGGCATGTACCTCGACCTTCATCTGTCTGTCTGCAACCACACATGGCATGTACCTCGACCTTCATCTGTCTGTCTGCAACCCACACATGGCATG
>JADBJO010005620.1:67500-75000 GCA_016801955.1 Conus betulinus | reverse complement strand
GAAGAAGAAGAAGAAGAAGAAGAAAAAAAGAAGAAGAAAGGTACACGCGCATCATCAAAGTTTTCAAAGGAAGTGTGCAAAGATATAGAATAGGTCACGAAGGGGTATCAAAAGGAACATGCAAAGATGTCAGAGGTAATCAGTGAAGGTATTTAATATTTAAAAGTGACACGTAAACGTTTTAAGGGTAAACAACTTCAAGGACAACCCGTAAAGATGTTAAAAGTAACACGCAAACTGTATAAAGATATTAAATATATCACGAAAAAAAATATCAAAAGGAACGTGCAAATCTATCAAAGGTAACCCGTGATGGTATTAAAAGTAATGCGCAAATCGTGCTAAGACATTAAATATGTCACGAAAAGATATAAAAGACAAAGGAACATGCAAATATATCAAAGGGAACCAGTGAATATATTAAAAGTAACACGCAAAGGTTGTAAAGGTAAACAACGTCAAAAGTAACACGCAAAGACAGCAAAGGTAAAAACGTGAAAGGGTAATGTGCAAAGCTGTCAAAGAGAACGCGTTAAGATATCAAAGGTAACATCATCAAAGATATCCAACGTAGCACACACAAGTTAATTAAAAGATAGCGTAGAAAGATGTCGAGTGTAATATTAAAAAAATATCAAAGGTAACACTCAAAAGACATCGTAGGTATTGCGCAGAGACCAAAGGTATTGCGTTAAAACATGAAAGGTAGTAGATATTGTTAAAGGTACAAGTAAAGACACCAAAGGTAACGTACGTGCAAAGTTATCAAAGGTATCACGCGAATATATCACAGGTAAAGCGCAAAAAGAACGTCAAAGGTAAGGCGATGAGAGAGTATCAAAGGTAACGTGCAAAGATATCAAAGGTAACCTGCAAAGATATCAAAGGTAACGTGCAAAAATATCAAAGATAACGTGCAAAGATATCAAAGGTAGCATGTGAAGACATGAAAGGTAACACGCAGTAACATCAAAAGTGATATGCACAGATATCGAAGATGACAAACAAATATATCAAAGCAAACACGTAGTACACAAAAAAATAATGTTCAAAGCTACCAAAGATAAGATGCAGAAATATCAAAATGCCATAAGCAGACATTAAGCGTAACACGCAAAGATATCAAAGCTAATATTAAAAAAATATATATCAAAGATAACCCACAAAGGTGTCAAATGAAATGCACAAGGATCTTGGGTCATATACAAGGATGTCAAAGGTGAAAGCAAAAGCGCAAACCCAAGGGCAAGAAGTCAGAAGTTACATGCAAATACAACAAAGATAGCAAACAAAGATATCAACGGTCGAACGTAAAAACATGAACAGTAACATGCAAAAGCAAAAAATTCAAAGATAATAAGCAAAGATATCAAACACAAAAAGCAAATGTATCAGAAATGATAAGTAGGTATATTAAAGGCAATGCACGAATATCTAAAAAAATAGATATCAAGAGATTCACACCAAATCTAATATACTGGAGGTAATAGAGAAAATTTTTTAAAGCGAATACAAAAAGAAACCAAAGGTATGAAGCAAAAATTACAACAGAACTACGAAAAAGAAGATCATCAAGGTTATTCGCAGAAGCATATATTATTAACGATAGCAGAGACAAGGAAAAAGAAATCAACAATATTCACTGTGACACAAACGCGTAAGGTCCAAATGAATCGAAGGTAATGCGCAAAGTTATCATGAAAAAACATGCAAATATATCAAAGGTAGTGCGCTATGAAAATTACCAAAGCTAATACTAAATAGCAACGTTGGTAACAGCTAAAGGTATCAAACTCAAAACAAATGAATCAGAAGTGATACAAAAATATATCTACCATAATATGCAAAAGGTATCAAATGTAACACACAAATGCAAAGACATCGAGGGAATGTGCAAACGCAAAAAGGTATGAAAATATGCAGTGTTAAGATATGAAAGTATTACACAAATGTTTTAAAGCAAGTACATCAACACAGCAACACGAAAGATCGTACTCAAACTCACGGGACACAAATTAATTTCGAAAAGATGTTGCAAATAGTACGCAAAAAAAATCAAAGGTACAACACAAGCACAAACAACTTAAAGGCATAACGTCGAAGAAAAAAATATATAAAACCTTACGCAAACACAAAACACATGGAACTTATTTTTTTTTTCAAATCAAAGTTCTTAAAGTCATCATACAAATGCAAAAACACTGAAGTAATATAGTTAATTTTTCAGGTTTCATTCGTCCGTTTGTTCGTTTGTTTATTTGTTTGTTTGTTTTTTGTTTGTGTTGTTTGTTGCTTTTTTTTTTTTTTTTTACTAAAGATATGAAAATTGTTGTTATTTGTTTGCTTGTTTGGAAGCGTATTTCATATGTTGTATAGATAGTTCTCACATAATATTTTGTCTTCGCTCTTCTAACAATATCATAAGATAATTACATTTTTGACGTAATTACAATAAAGATGCATTGCAGTAATCATCTTCGAAAGGTTACTTCCGTCAGACCTTTAAAAGCTCGATTCATGTGACATGTTTATATCTATGAACTTCGATGAATTGAAAAGAAAGAGCATTGAAAAAAAATGACATTAACAAGAACGATCCGATTACACGTTTTGATTTAATAACAAAAATGCTAAGCGACGCAGATGTTAATGATAGCTTCAGTGTGACCCGAGCTGCTTATTTGTTGTGATTTGTTTTTTTTTAAGCTGAGCGTTATTTGGCAGAATTCCTGGTGATTGACGATGGGATTAGATCATGTTGTGTAAACGTGTAAAGCTGAAATTAAATCCTGTCGGGGATTGATTTTCGACAGAAACGACACTTTAAGCTGAACAAATTAAGATAGTTTTCGTTGTGTCTTTTCTGATTTATTTCCCTCTTTCTTTCTTTCATTCTTTCTTTCTTACTTTTCTTTCTTTTCCTGTCTTACTGTCTCTCTTTTAGATCCATTTTTTCTCTTTCTTTCATTTGTACGTTCTTTCCTGCTACGTTTCTTTTTTCCTTTCTGCTTTTCCTGTTCAGTTACGTTATTTTCTCTTTTTTCCCTATAAAGACAGCTGAATTTTAAGATTACAGACATAAACTTTTGCCTAGTGTCGCCCAGATGTTTAAATCTGGATCACGCGAAGACGTTTTTACATACCTCTGTCCCCACCCCTTACCTCCCGCCTCCATTAGTCCCATTCATCCTTTGTCTTTCACATCATGCCAGGTGTTTGTTCATCATCACGTGAGTCAAAATAGTTCAGCTTGCCTCTCCTGTTCGCACTTAAGGTTTCAAACCATATGTGTACATGTGCTACTCTGTTTCAGTGTTTGATGACTATTTCCTCACCTGTCCCTGGCCAACAACAGACGCAACCCTTGGTTCCCGGAGTTTTGGGAAGTCACTTTCAACTGCAGTATCACTGGAAGAGGGGCCAAACGGAATGCACGGGTAAGTTAGCTTTGTCTTTATAGATGGCAGCAAAGTGGGGCGGCTGCAGGCAGAGATCTGAAAAAAATTTTTTTTTTAAATAGTAAGTACTGCATCCGCCAAACAAAAAAAAAACGAATCACAAGATAAAACCCGACGCGTTTCGACCTCTCAGGTCTTCTTCAGGCAAGATAATCAACACTTAGGACAACGAAAATAAAGAACACTTCTCTCATTCAATTCGGCGCAAGATGGGTGTTCGTCGTGTTTTGTCTTGTGATTCGTTCGTTCATGTTTGGCAGATACAGTACTTAAAAAAAAAAACATTTCAAGTCTTTCTTATGGAGTTTCAAACCATAGTAAATCGACAGGACTTTCACTGGAAGCAGTACGAGTGGCGGCAGGATCAAACGGAAAATCACAGGCGAGCCAGCTTTGTCTTTTGAATGGGTTTTCAGAGACCCTGTCACAATAATTCGTGATCATAAATCGATAACGGTTATTAAGCTGTAAATCTTTTTTTTTTAAGAGTTTGTCTTAAAACATATTGATACATAGACGGTCAGTAGACAGATTAACAGGTGAACAGATGTGTTAATCAATCGACATCCTGGTCACAGTGATGCATGATTGGCTGCTGGTTCCCCACGTGTTACAGCGGTGTTGTTTGTTGTCAGAACGAGGCTGTGATAATGATGCGTATCTGTTCATGAATGCCAAGACTGCATTCTGTTCCTTGACGTTTCAAGTCATTTTCTGTTCATCCCCCTTTTTTTTTTCGTCGCATGCTAGATTCCTTGTACTATTCAGACACTTTTGTCTGGCAAGTAATTGAAAAGAAGTTTTCTCATTCCTAGTCATCGGAGTCATTGCCTTATGTGTGCAAGAGCGAATTTTTATCATTTCCTTGCTGCTGCTGCTGCTGCTGATGATAATAATAATAATAATAATAATTATTATTATTATTATTATTATCATCATCATCATCATCATCATCATCATCATCATTAACATTAGTATTATTGTTGTTTTCATTATAATCATTGTTATGTTTCTGTTGTTGTTGTTGTGTTTGTTGTTTGTCAGTTCATGTCATAATAAACAGAAACGTCTTCTGAGTATGTCAATACTCTCTACAAAACTTCCTTTCACACTGAATTAAATCGGAATTTTTGTTCCCGCTTTCCTCTTCTCGCAGGGAATGAAAGTCTGCGTGACGTGACGGACTACAAGCAGGAGGGTCTGGTGCAGTTTGTGATGGACTCTGTGCTGTCCCTGGCCCACGCTGTCCACGACAGTCTGGCTGACCACTGCCCCAACGGCTTCGCCCGCTGCCCACACCTGCGTAACATGACTGGGGGAGCGCTTTCTGGGCTACATCCGAAACGTCTCCTTCCTCGGTAGGTCCAGAGAGCTACAGAGCAGAGGAACTTACTGGCACAGAATTTCCAGAAGACTAGGAAGCAGGTCATACAGAGAGTAGATTTGTTTTGCATCTCGTTAGAGACAGAGGTGGGAGGGAACCAGTATAGACATCAATATAGCAAACTAGCCTTGAAATTAAAGACATGATTATTTGCATCAAACTAGCCTTAGAATTCAAGATATATTTACAGCAAACTAGCCTCAGAATTCCAGACGTATTTACAGCAAACTAGCCTTAGAATTCAAGACATATGTACAACAAACTAGCCTTAGAATTCAAGACATATTTACATCAAACTAGCTTTAGCATTCAAGACATGCGTATAGCAAACTGGTCTCAGAATTTCAGACATATTTACAGCAAACTAACCTTAGAATTCAAGACATATTCACAGCAAACTGGTCGTAGAATTACAGACGTATTTACAACAAACTAGTCTTAGAATTCAAGATATATTTACAGCAAACTAGCCTCAGAATTCAAGACATATTCCCAGCAAACTAGCTTTAGAATTCACGATATTTTGTTTCAAGCTAGCCTTAGAATTCACGACATATTCATAGCAAATTGTGGCTTTAGAATTCAAATTACATTTTCAGCAAACTGGCCGTAGAGTCGGGACCTATTTTCAGCAAACTAACCTTAGAATTCAAGGCAACGAGAGACAGGCTTTTCCTCTTCATATTGTGCAGAAATATGCTCTGTGCAGGTATAGGCGACGAGCCGGTGATGTTCAATGCCAACGGTGACGGCCTGGGTCGCTATGACATTTACCAGTACCAGAGAACCGGTACCGGCAAGTACCAGTATGCCCGTGTCGGGGAGTGGACGGACAGGTGAGAATTCCAGGAGATATAGTGGAACAGTTCCAGACATTATTCCTGTGCCGCACTTTTGGGGGTGAGGGGAGCGTGGAGCATCACCAATGAAAGACTGTACCAACAAATAAACAAACAAAAACAACGATTTTTTTAAAGTATTTTATAGGCACGGGAGGAGAAAGTATATGCACTACTCATAGGTTTTGTGTCTTTTTAAGATCCAGAAGGGCGAATTATTTTGTTTTTCAATAGACAGACGCAGACAGACAGACGACTGACTGACTGACTGATTGACTGACTGACTGACAGACTGACTGACAGACAGACAGACAGACAGACAGACAGACAGATGGATGGATGGATGTACAGACGGGTAGATTTTTTGCTGTAGGTATCCCAAGTAATATATCACACGAAAAATTAGAGCTTCAAAAACAATTTTTGTAGGTTTTATAGTCCAAAATGAAGATAACTGAGACATCTATGTGCAATTTTTTGGACATTCTCTTACGTTAGACTTGAGTGACCTAATAATCAACATGGAAATAATAATGAAAGTAATAATGACAATAATCATGATCATCGTTCGAGCTATCAGTCTTCATCTTCCATGGCAGGATGACGCGAGTGGGCTTTTTGTTTTTCTTTTTTTTCTTTTTCTTTTTTTTTCCTCCCAGGTTGGTGCTGGACGTGAACTCTCTTCAGTGGAAAAACGGGTCGAGGGGTTTACCGCCAGTCTCCATCTGTAGTCAGCCCTGCAAGCTAGGGGAGAGAGCAGGAAGCGGAGCAGCCAATGCTGTTGGATTTGCGCCCCTTGCAAGGACAACCAGTATCTGAAGGTCCAACATGGCCAGAAGTTCTTTCCTTCGTTGTTTTCTTTTGTCTTCATTTGTTTTGTTTTGGCCTGGGTTTTTTTTTTTTGCTTGTTTGTGTTGTTTTGTTGCTTTGTTTTGTTTCGTTGTTCTGTTTTGTTTTACCCTGTTTTTTTTGTTTTTGTTTTGCCCTGTTTTTTTTTTGTTTTGTTTTGTTTTGTTGCTTTGTTTTGTTTTGTTTTGTTGTTTTGTTTCTCCTTTTTTTGTTTTTTGTTTGTTTTGTTTTGTCCTGTTTTTGTTTGTTTTGTTTTTTGTCCTGTTTTTTCTTTGTTTGTTTGTTTTGTTGTGTTGTTTGTTTTGTTTTGTTGCATTGTTTTGATTTGTTTGTCCTGTTTTGTGTTTGTTTTGTTTTGTTTGCTTTGTTTTGTGTTTGTTTTTGTTTTATCCTTTTTTTTTTTTTTTTTTTTTTCGTTTTGTTGTTTTGTTTTGTTTTGTTTCCCTCATTGGCTCAGTGGTTGAGCACCGAGTTCGCCATAAAATGTTGCCAGTTCGATTCTGGCTTGCATTTGATATGAAAACGACCGGGTTTTGCTGCCCCATCTTAATGCAATGTTGTTCTGCTGGAAGAGTGTAATGTAACAGTCCTCTCTCTCTCTCTCTCTCTCTCTCTCTCTCTCTCTCTCTCTCTCTCTCTCTCTCCTTGGATTATTTCCCTCTACTTTCAAAGCGCAGGTGAGTGTGTATGTTAATCTTTCACTGTAAACAGCTAACTAACAGAAGTTTCTCTCCTGTGCTTTCTCTGTCCTTGTTGTTTTCATTCCTTTCGTATTTTCTCTGTCTTTCTTTTCTTTTCTTTGTCTTTTCTTCTTTCTTTCTCTCCGTTTTTCTTTCTATCTGTGAGTCTTTGTTTCTTTCTTTTCTCATTGAAAATGCCAATTCTTGTTGCTTGTTCTGTCTTTATATGTAGTCTTTTTTTTTTGCAATTGTTCTCTTTACCTTTGTGGGTTTTGTTTGTTTGTTTGTTT
>JADBJO010005620.1:60000-62500 GCA_016801955.1 Conus betulinus | reverse complement strand
AAATACATGATAGTAGTAGACAGGTTTACCGTAGTTCCTCATAACCACCAGGAGATATGGTGAAATGTATGATAGTAGTAGACAGGTTTACCGTAGTTCCTCATAACCACCAGGAGATATGGTGAAATGTATGATAGTAGTAGACAGGTTTACCGTAGTTTTACTCATAACCACCAGGAGCTAAGAACTTCTTAATCAATACCTGAGAACTCGAGAGAAGGAAGTATGTCTTTAACACAAAGGCATCAGGATTTTAAAGAAGAAGCGTGGTTGTGGTTGTTTGTGTGTGTGTGTGTGTGTGTGTGTGTGTGTGTGTGTGTGTGTGTGTGTGTGTGTGTGTGTGTGTGTGTGTGTGTGTGTGTGTGTGTGTGTGGTGTGATTTTTAACGTATACAGAACGATCACCGGGGACGGATACTGCTATATCAGTCTTTGCTTCTCAGCACGTTCTTTGGCATACAGAACATCACATGGGTGACTAACATAAGTGGTTTTAAACAATAGAGTAGTATGAAGCAAACCACTTTCTTTAAAAGGCTCTACTTTTATATTACTTCACAAAATGGGATTTTTTTCCCGTTTGTGCCGTGCGCTCACAGAGAGGCAAAGAGAGATGAGAATCTAAAGTGTTGTATTGCCTAGCGTGTGTGTCTGGCGATATACAGAGAGGAAACACATTCAAAAAGGAAACAACAACAAGTTTTCAACAACAACAACAACATGAGCATGGAAGGCAGGGGAGCAGCATGGCGTTTTGGAGAAAGGTGGTATCAAAGAGGTGTTAAGAGAGAAAAAAAACATTGTGTAATAATACAAGAGCAAATATGTGGTTTTTCAGCAAAGGAGAAAAACCAGTGGTCTCTCAGTTAGGAAGAAAATCAATTGTATTTTATCAAAAAGGAATCAGTGGTAATTTTATAGAGCAAAATATCAATGAGAACTCAGTGGTTATTCAGTAAAACAAAACATCAATGATATCTCAGTTGAAGAGGAAAACTAATGGCATCTCAATACGGGAGAAAATCAATGGGATTTCAACAAAAGAAACATTGAAGGGAACTCAATAAAGGGGGTGGGTTGGTGGGTGGGGGTGGGTGGGGGGGGGGGGTGTCGACAAGACGGTCACATGAAAGGAAGGCTCAATGGAATCGCAAAACACGAAAAAAAGGAATGGGGTTCGAAGGAATCACCAAAATCGATAGGGGCTCAAGAAAGGAGCAATCAATGGGATGTAAGGGAAGAAAATCAATTGAATGTTAAGAAAGAGAAATCAATGGGATGTCAATGGGGGCAAAAGAAATTGAATGTCAAGAAAGGGGAAATATCAAAGATCCTTCAGTAGTGCCAAGAAAGGTGTCGATGTTTCAGAACGATGTCAGCTCTACATGTCCGTGATGGAGTGAAAAGAATGTGTATGTTGGAAGTAGGCTTGGTATCAGCCGGGGAAAAATGCGTGTCAGGCACATCAAGCGTGATGGTAGATCGTGTGTGTATGTGGGCGTGCGTGCGTGCCTGCGTGTGTGTGTGTGTGTGTGTGTGTGTGTGTGTGTGTGTGTGTGTGTGTGTGTACCTGTGTGTGTCTCTGTCTGTCAGTGTGTGCACAGTACATGAGTGCACACAGTTATGTCCCTAACACCAGACTTCTTCTCCTCTTCAACTCCCACACCTTCAGTCTAACCCGTCCTCCATGTTGCAGATCGAGGTGACGTCATTGTGCATGCGTGCGTGGCCATCAGCGCCACCGTGTCGCTGTTCTGCCTGTTCGCGCCCAAGGTGTACATCGTGGTCTTCCAGCCCCACAAGAACGTGCGCCAGGCCGCCAACCCCACCTCCTTCAACGTGTCCTCCTCGGGCACCAAGACCACGCGCTCCTTCTACGGCTGCTCGGCCAGCTTCCCCTTCCCCGTGCAGAACGGCAGCTGCACCCTGAGGCAGAGTCTGGAAGAGGAAGGGCGCAGTCTGCGGGAGACGGCGGTGGACAGCAAGGCCGAGGTCCTCAACACCTTCCACGACTCCATGGAGGACCTGTCCTGCGACGAGGACCTGCCGGCTCAGCCCTACGACTTCCCCGACCACACCTCCGCCACACCGTGGATGCCGCGTCTCTGCGCTTCATGGACCAGACGTCCGACCTCAGCGGCACCAGCTCTTCGGGCGGGTCGCACAAGTCTGCCCCTCCTGGGGGGATGTCCACGGCTTGCGTCACTACCACGACGACCCCGAAAGAAGGATCCCCCGCCTCTCCTCCTTCCCAGCCGCTTCCCTCTCTTCCGTTCCCGTGCCCGTTTGCTCCTGAAGAGGAGTTCCGCTCTATGATGTCGGGCAGTCTCGGGAGGCAAGAGGCTGCCAAGCACACCTCTCTGGGCAGTTTCTTCGGCTCGCAAGGAGGAGGAGGTGGAGGAGGAGGTGGAAGTGGAGGTGGAGGAGGAGGAGGAGGAGAAGGAGGCAGCCCACCGAGGGAGGAGAGAGCATCTTGGGGCGCCATTTTTCGGACAGACGTT
>JADBJO010005620.1:52500-55000 GCA_016801955.1 Conus betulinus | reverse complement strand
CCTCCCCGCTCATTCTGTGCCCTTCATCCTGGTGTTGTATATATCATAACACGTGAACCGAATGGGCAAATGGCTTCTGTGTGTGTGTGTGTGTGTGTGTGTGTGTGTGTTTAATTTGTAGGAAGAGACATCATGCAAAGGTTGAACACCACTCAAGCATAGCTACAACTACAGCTATTATTGTGGGATTCGGCGAGTACTTTAGTATTCCGACTACTGTCACTGAATGGATCGTAAATAAATGTTAGCGAACCGCCAAGAGAAATGTGGACAAACGAGTCACAAGACAAAAACACGACGCGTTTCGACCTCTAAGTCCTTCTTCAGGCAAAAGGCACAAACAAATAGGACAATGAAAATGAATGAATTTTTCACTCAGCTTAGATCTCTTCAGCGCAAGGTAGGCAGGCGTTGAATGAAATTGAGGCTGTCAGAAGGGAGATGATGTGTGAGACTGAGTGGTGGTTTTACTTTAATCGTCTCACAGTCTATAATACATTTATAAATGAGACAGGGAAACAAGAAATCTTTACATCAAGCCCTGTCTTCAAACGTATAGGCTCACACACATACACGTACACACACACACACACACACACACACACACACACACACACACACATACACACACGCGCGCGCGCGCGCACAGGTGTCTGAACAGATGAAGTGCTCAGAATAGAACTTAAAACAAATAAAACAGAATGGAATGAGAAGGACATTTTTTTTTAAATCCCTGGCAACTGTGGTGGAATAGGTGTGTCTCGGGGATTCTAGTCATCGTCAAGCACAGAAGTGTTCAATCTTCACTGAGTTTGAGTCTAGTCGATGAAAAGTTACCATGAGTAGAATTGGTTGGCTGCTGCATGTACGATTGAGTTCCTGTTCCATTTATTGAACCTGAATGTTTTTAGTTTGATTGCTGTTTCTTGTTCCTATATTCTTCAACATTAGTGAATAAAAGGATCCTCTTCATTTTAGAAAAAAAAAGGTTGTGTTCGCGGGAGGGAGGGGGGGGGGGGGGGTAAGCGAAATGAGTTTATATTCATGTGAATGAACGTGACGTGGGGGGGGGGGGGGGGGGGGGGGGGGGGGGGGGGGGGGGGATAATAATTCATAAATGCACACCAAAACAGTTCGAGACAGGGAGACAACTCTGAATGACAAAGGCACTCTGCCCAGGATTCAGACTAGCTTCATTCCAAAGAAGAAGAGTTCCGCTCAGTTCCTGTTGGTCACAGAGTGGCACCACCAAGCGCAGCAAGAGAGTGAAGCTTCTGTCAGCGGGCGAACACAATTCCTACAGCAGACATCCGCAAGGACCAGCAGGGCAGGCAGTGGATAGAACGCTATTGAACATCGTCACTCAGAGTCAACATGTTCTTTGTGAAATATAGATTCGAAAATGCTAACACATTAGTTGGCAGGTTACATAAAGCACTACTGAATAAAAGATCAAGAATGGCGATGTCTTCTTGTGGAGCGCAGCGGATGGTGTTTGTTCCAGGCAAGGACGGTGGAGCAGAAAATATTCTTGGGGTTAAGAATGAGCACATAACTGGTCGTTTCTGATGATGTGACGACTTCTTTCTGATACTACTGCTGCTGCTGCTTCTGCTGCTGCTATTGCCACCGATGATGATGATGATTATGATGCTGTTACTGCTGCTGCTGCTGCTTCTACTACTTCTACTTGTACTACTTTTCTGCTACTGTTAACACCCACTACAACAACAGCTGCCGCCACTGCTTTCACTTCCACCACTCTTGTTTTCTTTTTTTTCCCTTGTCTTCCTCCTCTTTTTTTCTTCCTCTTCCTAATCCTTCTCCTCCTCTTCCTCCCTTCCTCTTACTACTACTACTACTACTACTACTACTACTACTGCTGCTGCTGCTGCTGCTGCTGCTGCCACAGCCGCTTTTATTACTACTACTTCACTACTATTACTACTACTTCTATTGCTACTATAAGTACTACTACTATAACTGCTTGCTACAACACTACTACTGTCCGCTGTCTCTGCTATTTACTACGACGACAACGACGTCTGCTACTACAGATACCACTACTAATACGACGACAATGGCGACGACGACGACGACGACGACGATTAGGTCTTCCGCTTCTCTTTCTGCTTCTGCAGGTCCTATCGGTATTTAGACCATTTCTGTTGCCCCTGCTGCCGTCAGTTTTGACAGTGACAAAAGACTGGACATAAAGTGAAAGGTCATTAGGAAGGGAGTCAGCTAAATGGATGAGAATAAATCGGAAGGACAAAATGGGGAGCCTCGTTTTTAGTAACATTGGACTATGGCGCTATGACCCACTGCAAAGTTGATTCCAACATCAATTACGCACGAGAGAGAGAGAGAGAGAGGAGAGAGAGAGAGAGAGAGAGAGAGAGAGAGAGAGAGAGAGAGAGAGAGAAAGGATATATCCATGATAGGCTATAGCGTCTAATGAAGGGGTATGTGAACATGTGAAGCTCAGTAATTACAGACA
>JADBJO010005620.1:40000-45000 GCA_016801955.1 Conus betulinus | reverse complement strand
AACAAGTAGGGGTAACTCTTGCTCTTAATGATAATATCAAATGAGGCAGGGGGAAAGCATGAACAGCAAATAGCAAACAAGTAGGGTAACTCTTGCTTTTATGATAAGTAATTTGTTTGCCTGTTGTTTGGGCGGACTCACCAAAAATTCTTTTTTTTTTTTTTTTTGATTTCTTCCAATTTTCGCCTGCAGTCATTCACTTTGAAACCGACTTCCATTATCAAATAAATACACGTCCAAAACTCCATACGAGTGTTGCTTATGATAACCAGTCGCTTAGCTGGTTTCTACCAGGCGATTTCGGTCTCGTAAGCAGCATTTGTTTGGAGTTAATGAGCGTGTAATTATTTCATCCTGGGAGTAAGAGTTACCCTACTTGTTTGTTATATACAGGTATGAATAGTAAGGAAGAACTGTTGTGGTTTTCTACCATGTTCTTCCATTCTTTTCGTGGGAAATGAATGTGGGGAAACTGTTGACGTAGACATAGTCTAGTTTTCAAAGACAGTGATCCCCACTATACAAAAAAAAAGTTCCTGTTTTTGATGTATGTTTGTTGTACATATGTTGAAAAAAAATGCCTGGCCTGATAGTTTCAATTTCAGAGAGAATGTAGAGTAAACATTACAAATCCGTCCTCCTTGAAATTGACCATATTCTCTTTTCTTTTCTTTCATCCTGCTTTCCTTCTTCGGCTATAATTCCGAGGTTATCATCTGTGACATGTTTATGTGTGCCATCGTTTTTTTAATCCACCGTCAATGTAGCCATACGTTGTCTTGGAGATGATGTCTAAACAGAAACCAGTGTGGATTTGATTTTTGTTTTTCGTATCATCCAGCCCAACGACACATTATAACCTATTCTTCTCTGAAAGGAGCGACGAGATTTCACGAGCGTGTAAGATGTTGTCTTACGCCTGCATTTGCGCGCGGGACCTCGGTTTAAAGTCATATGTGAAGGACTAAGAGGGATCTGGAATAGGCACAGATGTTAACTTCGAATATCATCTTCGTCATTGTCGTCGAATGTTCAGACTGAAACATTGACGGTTAGTACGAAGTCCACCGTCTGCCGCGGACTATCTGGAGGGTTGAACATCTTTTTCTAGCAGTGGTGTGGTTCTGGACTGGGTTGCCGTTTTCATTCTGGAAGCGTGTACAGGTAGGTCTTCAGAATGTATTCCACGTCACTGTGGTTGTGTGGCACAAGGCCACGTGGCTGGTGGCTCCCAATGCGGAATTAGGTGAACACGTGATGCTTGGGCTTACCGGAGCCCAGTTCTCAGCGGCTTCATGATGACTTGTTCTACCCCAGAGCGCTGGTGGAAGGCTTCAGTGCTGTGGTCTGGGTGCTGTTGTAGCCAGCTTGCTCTTCGCTTTATCTTTTTAGCAATGATTTTTGTTTCTTCACAGGAGACTTGCTGATCCTGCTTGCTCTGCCTTTCCTTCCCTCCCCCCCCCCCACGCCCCCCCCCCCCCCCTACCCCCACCCCACCCCCTCTCGCCCTTAGCCCGTCTGTCTACTTCTTCGTTGCCAAGAATGTTACGACAGGGGATCCACTGGACTGTGGTGGTGTCCTTGACCACTTGTAGAGTAGCCATGGGCAGTAGTGAGGTCATTTAGTACCTTATACTGAGGGTTGCGAAGTGCCTGGAGGATTGAATGCATCAGAGAAAAAATGACAGCTCGGTCGTTAAGTTCTGTGCTTCTTCCTGCTTGTTAGAAAGTGACTGCCATTCTGAAAGCTTCGGCTACTTGTCTGTAGTTAGTGGCGGATGGCTTCACAGACTTTAGTTTCATCCTTCAGTTTGAACAGCATTCCGCCGCCTTCGTTGCTTTTCAGTTGACCCACCAGTGTGAGGATAGACTCGGCTGTCCGTGGGATACTGTTCATCAATGCACTGCAAGGTATGCGCTTTCTGCGCTGCTCTGGGTCTTCTTCAGGACTTGCAGTTCGCACTGAATTCGATGAAGAGGGGGGGGGGGGGGGGGGGGGGTTCTCCTCTATGCAGGTAGTGAGTTGGCAGTGACTTGGTCATATAGCTCATGATCTCTTGGTCATTTCTCTCCATGACCCGGTTTAATGAACGATGCTGGTGCTCTTCAAACTGCATTGTGTTGGATTCCTCATCCTTTCATGCACAGGACTGTCATGAAGTCGCTTATTCAGCAGATGGAATGTCCAGTCTGACCCTCTTGGGACCTTGGACCAAGTGTCTAAATCCCTACTTAACGGACAAACCCGACCCCGTTCGCCACCATTGAATGACTGACTTTGGAGTGTGAAGAGCAGAGCACAGGAAGAAAGAACTCTCTCCAAGCAGAGCTCAGGAAGTCTGTCGTCCCTCCAGAATGAGAGTCAGCAGGTCAGCAAACGACAAGTGTTTTTTTTTTTTTTTTTTTTTTTTTTCCCCATGAGGCTTGCAATTCGCTTTTGGTGACTCTGTGAAGAGGAGGTTCAAGTCCCATAGGCTGATGTCCGTCAAGGCAGTGAGCTGTTTGTTGTTATCCTTCTTCTTCCACAGGCTGAACTTTTCCTGAAACAGGTGCCCACATTGACTTCTGGGTGAACGGTGTGCATTTTCAGGCCGTAACACTCTGAGCTCACAGGTGCTTGTTTGACTCCAAGACTGTCAATTCCATCGTTACAGGCTCTCACCATTCTCACATGACAAACCTTGCCACAGGATTGTAAACAACAAAAAGAAAAAAAAAAGACTCCACGGAATCGAATCTGCTCTCAAAAAAGATCATACTGAGCACTCAGTAAGGAAAAAAAGCAAGGATTTTCTAATGAGGGATAGACTGAAATAGTCTTCAAGTCAGAACATTAAAGCAAGGATTTTCTAATAAGGGATAGACTGAAATGGTCTTCAAAATCAAAAGATTAAAACAAGGATTTTCTACTGAGGGATAGACTGAAATAGTCTAGAATCAACAGATGAAAGTATGAAAGGACACAGCAACCAGAAATAAAGTTCTTTCAGGATTAAGAAATAAGAAAAAAACCCACTTTTCCTCCCAGAAACCCAAGGTTTAGTCACCATGCTACATGCGGAAATGCTACATGCCAGGAAAGCTGAAAGGTTGATGCAGGACGCTGGAACAGAAACAATACTTCATCCAGACCCTTGTGTCTTCATTTTCCTACCCGAAAGCGAAAACAAACGTTGTTGTTGTTGTTGTTGTTTGTGTGTTGTTGTTGTTGTTGTTGTTGTTTTCAGATCCATCCTCGTAAAACTTCAACATCGAGTTATATCAAAGACTTGCGTTTAAAGGAGAAGGGATAGGATGAAGCCTCTGTCTCCTGTGAGGGTTCTGCAGTCTGCGCGTCTTGCCAAGGAGAGCCCAGCGAACCGACAGCTGTTTCAGTCTACACAGAGATCATCAGAGCTGCTACTGGCTGATGATTACTAAAAAGAGCTTTCGCGTAAGCTTAAAGTAACTCTCGGAAATCGGAAGATCAGTGTTCTCACATTATTGGAAGATCAGTTTCCCTGCATTATTGGATTACCCGTTTTTTCTCATATTATTTGAAGATCACTTTCCGTTCCTCACATTCTTGGAAGATCAGTGTTTTCACATTATTGGAAATCAGTGTTTTCACATTATTGGAAGATCAGTTTCGTCACATTATTGGAAGATCAGTGTTCTCACATTATTGGAAGATCAGTGTTCTCACATTATTGGAAGATCAGTTTCGTCACATTATTGGAAGATCAATGTTTTCACATTAGTGGAAGATCAGTGTTCTCACATTACTGAAGATCAGTGTTCTCACATTATTGGAAAGTCAGTTTCCTCTCATTATTGGAAAATACGTTTTCTCACGTGACTGAAATATCAGTTTCTCCCATCATTAGACCAGTTTGCTCACATTATTGGAAGATCAGGTTACTCACCTACTGGAAGATCAGAGTTCAAACGCAGTGTATCACCGTCTATATCCATATTATATCGGAGAGAAGGGATGAGGTGCTCTATCATTTTCATTGCTTTGTAGACACTGAAGATTGAGTCTTATGTGCCAAGGGTATATTGTTTACGTGTGTATGTATCTATCTGGCTGGCTGGCTATCTATCTATCTGTCTGTTTGTCTGTCTGTCTGTCTGTCTCTGTCTGTTTGTCTGTCTGTCTGATAGAAGAGAGGGGTGGATGGAATAAGGAGAGGAGTGGGATGAAAAGGGGGGGGGGGGGGGAACACGTGTTTTTTTTTTGTTTTTTTTTAACCAAAAACTTAAATTCACCTCACAATGATTTTTTTAAAAACCAGTCAATCACCTGTAAATGAGAACTATTGACTGAAATCGATCCGTTGACTGTGAATGAATTTGCTGCGTCATTGTTCATGTCACATCGTTTGCAGTCTTGTTTGGTGTATGTATGTCCATGTCGTCCAGTAGAAAAAACATCGTTCATTGTTAAAAAAAAAAAAAAAAAAAAAAAAAAAAAAAAAAAAACGAATTGCTCTTTGAGTGTGTTTTGATAAAACTGGATTGTAGGCAACGTTACACTGACAGTAGTTTTCCTTTTCTTGAATCTGTATGATTATCTGCTATAAAACAGTGCGTGTGTGTGTGTGTGTGTGTGTGTGTGTGTGTGTGCGGTGCGTGTGTGCGTGCGTGCGTGCGTGCGTGCGTGCGTGCGTGCGTGCGTGCGTGCGTGCGTGCGTGCGTGCGTGCGTGCGTGTGTGTGTGTGTGTGTGTGTGTGTGTGTGTGTGTGTGTGTGTGTGTGTGTGTGTGTGTGTGTGTGTGTGTGTGTGAGTGTGTGTGTGTGTGTGTGTGTGTGTGTGTGTGTGTGTGTGTGTGTGTGTGTGTGTGTGTGTGTGTGTGATAATACTGATTCCCTTCTCAATAGGGGATGGGGATAAACGTTTCCTTCCATCGCTACTGGTTCCACTGTGTTCAGCGACACGGAGATCTCACGTGTTCAATGCTTCTTGTTTATCTATTTTTGTTGATTTGTCTGTTAGTTTCTTTTTTTTTTCATTATGAA
>JADBJO010005620.1:30000-35000 GCA_016801955.1 Conus betulinus | reverse complement strand
AGTGTTGGGGCTTTCTTTTAATTTTTTCTTCTTTTTTTTTTTTTTTTCTTAAGGGGAGGTCAGGGGCGGTTGGATCTGTCATGCACTATGCTCCTTCAATGGCATTACTCATCACTTCCCCTCTCCTCCTCCTCCTTCCCCCTTCCATTCCCCCTCTGCCACCGCTCGTTCCGGCCACACCTGTGACAGCCAGACACAAGGATCGTCCCTTCGTCACAAGCATCCATCGAAATCCGTTTTGTTTCTCTAAGAAGAAGAAGAAGAAGAAGAAGAAGAAGAAGAAGAAGAAGAAGGAAGGAGGAGGAGAGGAGGAGAGAGAAGAGGAAGAAGAAGAAGAAAAGAAGAAGAAGAAAGAAGAAGGAGAGGGAGGATGAGGAGGAGAGAAGAAGAAGAAGAGAAAAAGAAGAAGAAGAAGAAGAAGAAAAGAAGAACCAGCAGCTACAGTCAGCGGCTCACACAACCGGCAGATATTAAATTGTCCACCATGTTTTGGCGTGTAGCCGGCGTCACAAGGCGGACCTCGTGTTGCCGGTGTGGCACGCCATCAATGCTGTCGTGTCAAAACCCCTGCCAAGGGAAGCAAACCTAATGGGCCTTTCCCACACACACAGCAGGCTTCTTTATCCAAACCTTCAAATGATAACCTCCCTTTCAGAGACAAGCTCCTTCGGTTAATGGTTCGTTAAAGTGGTTTTTCGTGTTCACAACACACACACACACACACATATATATATATATATATATATATATATATATATTATATATATATATATATATATATATATATATATATATATAACATGAATATTGCTAAAAAGCCTAATATGATTTTAAAAGAGCTCGACCCCTTGGGAGCAACGCAAAAAAAGAGGACAAAAGCACTTATGGCTTTAAATCATGGCGATCTCCACCAGCCATAGATGAAATGAAATCTCTCAAGGATAAAATGAAAAGAATGATAGCCAATATTGGGTTAAAAAAAAAACAAGCAACGATTTCCAAACATCATTAAAAAATAATAAAACAAATACAAATGACAAAAAGTATTCGTGAAGGCTGATAAAACCAGTAATTATTACAAAATGGAACCAAATAATACTTCCAACTCCTTGATAAAAACATCCAGAAAAACTACAAAAAAAAGCCGACAAAATTATACATGATAGCATTTGTATAAAAAGAAAAAGAACTTGTGCATCGCATGGACCTAAGTGACAGGTAGAAGGAACAGCAACAAAAGAAGCCTTTATAACCCTTAAAGATCATAAGCCCAATTTCCACAACAACCCAACATGAAGATTAATAAACCCATCTAAATCTGAACTAGGTAAAATAAGTAAGAAAATTGTAGAAAAAGTTATTAAAAAAAAACGTAAAATCAAACTCTGAAGACGACCTCTGGAAGAACACATACGAAGTTATCCAATGCGTCAAAAAAACTCAATAAACAGAGGAAACACAGTATTCATCACATTCGACATAGTAGACTTCTACCCATCCATAGATGAAGAACTACTCACCAAAGCTCTGAAATTTGCCAGTAACAATACAGACATAACAGGGTCAGAAATGGAAATCATTCTTCACACCAAGAAAACCTTACTCCACAGCAAAAATGAAACCTGGATCAAGAACACGAACAGAAACTCAACATTTGATGTGACCATGGGATCATATGATGGTGCCGAAACTTGCGAACTGGTCGACTGTTCATGTTGTCCAACATCCAGAAACAGCTTGGAAAGCAAGTTGGACTATACAGAGACGACGGCCTTGCTGCACTAACCAACAATCCAAGAACCCTTGAAAACAAGAAAAAAGAACTATGCAAAATCTTCCAAAATCAAAACCTAAAAATCACCATCGAAGCAAACAAAAAGGTAGTGAACTACTTAGATATAACACTTGACCTCAACAACCACATATATAAACCATACAAGAAACCTAACGACACACCTATCTATGTAAACATCAAAAGTAACCACCCACCATCTGTATTAAAAACTATACCCAATGGCATAAACAAGAGACTATCTAAGCTGTCATGCAACGAAAGAGTATTCAACAACGCAGCAGTAGAATACCAAGAAGCGTTGCAAAAAAGTGGTTACAACTACAAACTACAGTATAACCTAGACAATAACATGAATAAAAGCAAGAACAACAGGAAAAGGAAAATCATATGGTATAACCCCCCCCATACGACGGGAAATTTAAAACAAACATAGGGAAGAATTTTTTTTAAATCTTAACAACATCGTTCCCAAAAGAACACAAACTGTCTAAAATATTCAACAAAAACACCGTCAAACTATCATATTCATGTATGCCCAACCTCAAAAAAATTTAATTGAATCATCCAACAAAATGAAAACCAACACAGCAAAGAAGGGTGAAGAAGGAAAATCTTGCAACTGCACCAAAAAAGAACAGTGCCCCTTAAGCAACAAATGCCTCTATAACAATAGTGAATACCAAGCCACTGTGACATCAGAAAATGAAAAAGAAACATATACATAGGGATTACTGAAAATCACTTCAAAACCAGATATGCAAACCACAAACAGTCATACAATAGAAGAAAAATACAAAAAACCAAACAGAAATTAGCAAATACATTTGGAGACTTAAAGATACAAAGAAATAAACTACAATATATCCTGGACAATCATAAAAAGGGCATCACCATACAGTAATATTTCAAAACGATGCAACCTATGTTTAACTGAAAAATGACTAATACTATGTAAACCACACCTAGCAACTTTAAATACTAAAATACAAATAGTAAACAACTGCAGGCACAAATGGAAATCGTTGTTAGTGAACACACCCCGAGCATAAAACCTGAACCCCCCCCCCCCCCCCCCCCCCCCCCCCCCCCCCCCCCCCCCCCCCCCCCCCCCCCCAAAAAAAAAAAAAAAAAACACGTGAAACCAACTTGCACGTGAAAACAGTGACAACTGGGCCCCTGCATGCTATATAACATCGGCGGTAGGCGACCCCAACATCATCCTGAAGAGAGCATTGCTCGAAACAACGTTGTAGATATTTTAATACTCCTTTTAAACATTTGATTTTAACACACACACACACACACACATATATATATATATATATATATATATATATATATTTTTTTTTTTTTTTTTTTTTTAATTCCCTGATGCAATGTTCAAGACACGCCGATCTTGTAACAGCAGTCCGCAGTCCGTGTGGGCTATCAGACTGTTGAAGCGTGACCCTTTTCCACCATTTTACTACCGAGCACCTCATAACCATTGGTGTCGTTGCTCTCATTAGGGGCATGTTACTGTATACATATCAATGGCATTAAATCAAGCGAAAGTCCAATACTGTTCAGATGACAGATGAGAACAGTGGTACACACAGACACATGTTTACTTACAAAACCACTGTACAGACGCGCTCACACACATACACATACACAAGCGCGCGCACGCATATGTGTGTGCACCTATACATATATACGCATACAGACACACAGACATCGAGACACACAGACATACAGACACTCGTACTATCTCTCTCTCTCACACACACACACACACACACAGAGACTGAAACCATTTACTGTCATACTAACATATTGTTGTACTGACATTTAAAAACTTAATAAATTAATGAGAAACGAAAATAATACAAATACCATCTGAATGACAAAAATCGTAGAGGAAATTTAGGGAAACATTTAACATTTATAAGTAAAATAATAAAAACAGAAATAGTAATAATGAAACAAATTACAGCTTAACTGTACTGAAAATTAAAACTCTCTCTCTCTCTCTCTCTCTCTCTCTCCTCTCTCTCTCTCTCTCTCTCTCTCTTATCACACACAGACCACCACCTCCCAAACACACACACACATACACTACACTTTTCTGAGATTGGCAGTCAAAGGAAAACCACTCGTGATACCTTACAGCAAAAACGTTTCTTCTTTCCCTTCCTGCTGTTTGCTAGCTCTGTTTTTTTTTGTGTACTCGTCTCCAGAATGTATGTGTGTGTGTGTGTGTGTGTGTGTGTGTGTGTGTGTGTGTGTGTGTGTGTGTGTGTGTGTGTGTGTGTGTGCCCTGACTGTCTCTGTCTGTGTGTTTTCTCTGTTTTCCTCAATGAATCACTCGTTCATTCACAAACAGCTAGAACTAGAATGGTTTGTCTGTTTGTATAGAAACCAGCCTGAACTGGAATGAGCTTGATTCCAGGAAAAAGGAAGCGGCAGGCACGACTTTCTGAAGTGATGCCTTCCACTCTGGAATTGTCTCCGGAGAGAGTGACATTTTCCGGTGTTGTCAGGTGGGGATGGTGGAAGCCTACACGTGCAGTTTGTTGTTGGAGTTGTTGCCATTGTTGTTTCCTTGCGCTTTGCTTGCTACTGGTTGCTTCGTTCATTTGAGTCAAGCGTTTGTCATCATGTTCGTTCTAGTGAAGCTGCATGTCTGTATATAAATAAACATCCATCCTCCCAAAGCTTTTTGACAGCATGAACCCGTATTCAATGTTCAGTACGAGCATTGAACGAGAACTCATTCCGTTACTGTTGTGTGGAAGAAGAGAGAGAAAGCCACCACTGCTGAGAACGGTGTACTCCATCTGGGAGGAAGGAGCTCGTAACCAGCCTGATAAGATCTCCACTGGGCGCGACAGCTTTCGTCTGCTGGACCAGATAGCAGTTTGAAACTGAATTCACTCTCGAGGTGTTCCTGTTTCTTCTTCAAGCCAATGATTTTCCCCCCTTTTTTTTTCGTTTTCTTTTTCTTTTTCTTTTATATTTTATTTATTTTTTGTTTTGTTTTGTTTTGTTATTGTTCGGCTACTATTTTTAATCTGGGAAGTAGGACATGTAATTAGCCTGATCAGATCTCCACAACACACAAACTGCCTGTCGTGTGCTGTGTCTGCTCATATTGACAACTTAGTAAGTCTCGAGAGGATAAAAATAATTCTCGTTACCGTTTTTCATAAAAGAAAATGCCTTT
>JADBJO010005620.1:15000-25000 GCA_016801955.1 Conus betulinus | reverse complement strand
TACATAATGAGAACACGAAACTCAGTTGCGGGAAAAAGAGACACTGAACCTCATTGAAAGAGGATCTCATACTCTTTCATGGGAGAAAATACACCCAGCGTTATTGGGGGAGGAGGGGGGGGGGGGGGGGGGGTTAACGATTGATTGAAGAACGAGAAACCACTTTTCTTCTCTCATATTCAGCGCAAAATGGCTGTTGCGCCTGAATATGAGAAGATAAGTGATTTCTCGTTTCCACTGTCCTAAATGTTGTTTGTTTTTGCCTGAAGAAGACTCAATAGGTTGAAATGCATTATGTTTTGTCCTGTAATCTGTTTGCCTGTATCTGTGACGGTAACTAACCCCTTTTCTTTCTTAACTAAGCCCTATAGTAAGTGGACACTAAACCGTGTGGGATAAAAAGATACTCACCCTTTATAAAGTGGACATTAAGCCTGTGGGACACAAAGCTTATAAAAAGAGGACATGAAAGCCGGAAGGGACAACAAGACACTACGCCTGATAGAGGACATGAAAGCCAAGGGGCGAAGTGGAGGGGGGGGGGGGGGGGGGTCAAATATCAATAAACTTGATAAAGAACATAAAATGCCTTGGTGGGAGTGGGAAGGGGGAGGGGATTGTGAAGGTCTAAGTCTTAAGGAAAGAGGAAAAGAGATAAATAATCCAAGAAAGAGAGGGGGGGGGGGGAGGGAGAGAGAGATACCGAGTCTTATAGAAGAAAAAAAGACATGAAACTCTGTGTTAGGAAAGAGACACCGAACCTAATAGAAAGAGGACAATTTAAAAGAGGAACTTGTAGAAAGAGGGTGGGGGTGTGGAGGGGGGGGGGAGGGTAGAATGTGGGGAAGGGAATGAAACACTTATAAAAAAAAAGACACGAAACCCAATGGTAGAAGAAACCTTACAGAAAGAGGATATGAAATCCCATGGTATAGAGGAGGACGGGGTGGGGTGGGGGGGTGGTATGGGGGGGGGGGGGGGGGGGGGGGGGGGGGGGGGGGGGGGGGGGACTAAATTTCACAGAAAGTGTACACGAATCCGTGTTGGATATAAGATACTAAGCCGTTAAGAAAGTGGCCATGAAAGCCAGTGGAGTCAGACAAGACACTAAGCCTGATATAAAGAGGACATGAAAGCCTGTGGGGTCAGACAAATCACTAAGCCTGATATAAAGAGGACATGAAAGCCTGTGGGGTCAGACAAAATCACTAAGCCTGATATAAAGAGGACATGAAAGCCTGTGGGGTCAGACAAATCACTAAGCCTGATATAAAGAGGACATGAAAGCCTGTGAGGTCAGACAAAACACTAAGCCTGATATAAAGAGGACATGAAAGCCTGTGGGGTCAGACAAATCATTAAGCCTGATATAAAGAGGATACGAAAGCCTAATAGAAGGACACGAAAACCCTTGGCGGAATGGTGTTGGGGGTGGGACACTGAGCCTCACAAAAAGAGGGTACGAAAGCCTCTGGAGAAAATGATATACCTTTTGGGAAGTCCAAACGAAAACTGGGGGGATGGGAGACCTTAAGCCTCGTTAGGAGCACATGCAAGTCTGTAAGGAGAAACAGTCACTAAGCTTTATAGAAAGAAAAAAGGAGGACACGAAAGCTCAGGGGAGCGGTGGTGGTGGACATTAAGCCACATTGGAAGAGGTGACAGCCTGGGGAAGAAAGAAGACAGATTTTGTAGACAGAGGACACTAATATCTATGGGGAAACACTAAGCATGGTAGAGGACACGATGGCCTGGGGGGGAGGTGGGGCGGGGAGAGGGGGGAGGAGACACTAAGCCTTATAGGATACGAAAGCCCGGGGGGTGGGGGAGACACATTATCTTATGGTAGGACATGAAAGCCTGCGGAGGAAAATGACAACCGTATGGGAGGAGGACACGTACACCTGTGGAAAAAAAATCTACGGATAAAGGACATAAAGCCTGTGAAAAGGAAAAAAAAATCTTCTGATAGGACAATACCATCCTTTCATTGCAGAAAACATTCCTGCATGAAAAAAACCCACCAAACCATGAGGCACTGACTCATTTGAAACAAAAATGCTAGACACTATTTGAAAAATACTGTAAATCCTATAAAAGAAGGGCACTGGAATCTATGAAATGGTCCACAAACAGACACCGATTTCCATGTCAGGTTTCCTGTGGATTAATTAAAGGATACTCTGATCGGAAGGTACCAGGTGCGCACTAGGAAATGATTCAGGAACACAGCCGAAGGATTCACCCGGCTTCCATGCAGCTCAGCCCTAATCACGAGTCTGAAAGCATGCGTCCATGTTCCAGACTCCCGAATCATGAGACCTGCTATGTAGCCCGGGCCAACCTTCCATGCCTTTCCGGAAAGTATTTCCTCTGGTACCCCCTTTCGTCTTGTATCCTTGTTTCACAGAATACCGACACTGACAATCAAAGCAGCTATGTAGGTCGTATAAACGACAGGCACTTAACGGTAGGACAGACCCTAACCCCCCTCCCCCCCCCCCTCCAAAGAAGCTACAAAACCTTTTTGGGAAGGGAAGGGGTTGGGGGGGGGGGGCACCACATCGTTTAGAAAGACTAAGCAACACCCTGGTGAGGTGAGAAGGGACCAGACAACAAATCCTGGACAGGCGACGACGGCCGGGTCCGGGTCCACTAGGCGCACAGCCTTAGTCCTTTGAATGCCGATCATTTATGGTCGAGATGGGTTGACTGACACTGAAGTTCGTTACGGTCTGAGGCAATGTGTCAAAAATATAGACCAGACCTTGGTCAGCAGGAAATTTGACCGAAATTTAAACAATAAACAAGTAGGGTAACTCTTGCGCCCATAAGTAAACCTAACACGGAGTAACTTTTATTCAAGACTGGCACAGCCTTTTAAACTTGAATAAAGTCAGACAAATACAAAGACGAACAATCTAATAGTGGGGGAAAAACAAGCGCAGGCCACCAACCCCTCCGTCATTACAGTAATGATTTGGCAAAGATTTGCTCCAAGGCCTTTCATCCGCTGAATCGGACTCATCAGGGAGACACGGCTGACCTTTTTTGACTAAAATTTGCTAGTGATGTGTCCATTGAGAGAAGGAAGCTCAGTTGTGCGATTTCGATACTTCCATTTCAGCCCCCAGCAATCCACCCACCCCCCCCCCCCCCCCCCCCCCCCCTCCCCCCCCCCCCCCCCCCCCCCCCCCCCCCCCCCCCCCCCCCCCCCCCCCCCCCCCCCCCCCCCTCTGCGCTCTCAGTGCATGAGCATGTGAATGCCTAAAAGGGACATAACTGTATGCCTCTGGTGGAACATGACTCTACGTTATTTACTTCGTGATCTTGGTTGCAGACCGCTACGGCATGGTGGATCAAAGAGACTCAGATTGTGTGTGTTTGTGCAGCACTGTGACCTTAATATCAGAAAAAAGGGATGATTTATTGATGTATCTGGTGTTGATAGATATTGAACTGGGAGGTACCTTCTGCATGAACATTCCATTAATAAAAAAATAATGATAATTAATTTTGACGATGTTAATGATGGTGACGATGATGTTAATGGTAATAACGATAAAAATAATAATGATAATGAAGATGATGATGATGGTGATGATAATAATATCAATATGATATGGATAATAGTAATAACTATGAATGTCATGTGTACTGTGACATCGAGAGAATGAGATGTGAATAACCACTTTTTAATGCAGCGTACCTACTTTTTCCCATCTTCTCATTTACTGTCATTTGTACATATACTTGTGGAACTAATCTTGTACTTAGAGTATAAGCAGAGCATAGCAGAAGATCCATAATCTTGCGGTATCTTCACTACCAGTCTCAATTCAGATAGCGTGTTGTAATAATGACAAAACTGAAGTTCACCTCCGATGACCACACAGCACATTGTTCTCATCGGTCCATGTTTATTTATATTTCTGTGCATGTGTGTGTGTGTGTGTGTGTGTGTGTGTGTGTGTGTGTGTGTGTGTGTGCGCGCGCGCGCGCGCGCGCACGCGTACGTACGTAGGTTGTACGTGTGCATACGCAGGCGCGCGCGCTCTTTTTAATGCTGAACTTTGCAAGGTCAGTTGTAAACGCAGACACTTGTTTGATAAGAACCATGGAAATGACACCTCCCCCCCCCCCCCCCCCCCCCCCCTCCCTCCGCCATCTTACACAAGTCTGACTGTGTCCTTAAACAGACCCATTCCAGAAGGAGTGAAGGCCCAGCCCATTTCACACGCTGAAGTCAGAATGATGCGCTCCACGTGGAAGTTTGCCAGTGAAAGGTCGGAAGCTTACGTCCAAGAGTCAGTCCAACGGTTCCTATCCGTGTACCTGGTGACGGAGAACGGGCGCCATGTGGGGCACATGGTGGGCACGGTAGAGGGATCATTGAAAATGCTGTACGTCAATCCTAAATTCCGCGGCAAAGGTTACGCTAAGGTCATCGTATCCCAGCTGGACCCAGAAGTACTTTGATCTGGCAGAGGACGCCTGTGCATTTGTAGAAGAATACAGCGTGGCCTCTCAGAGTTTGCATAAGTCACTGGGGTTCAGAGCAGTGGGGGCAGATACAGTTAGCTTGGATCCTTTGTGTTTAGATTCCTCATGAACTGTGAGCGTCCATCTTCGGTCGTTTTGAGCTTGGAATCTGACAGATCGGGTCAGGTACGGTATACTGTTTAATTATTGATTTGGAATGGATGTGAACTGGACGAAAAGTCTTATTCTAATAGACATGGACGTTTACAAGCAGTGGATGTTGCTCTGGGTAAGGTTTAAAACCCTTCCCATACACCGTGGGTGCGATTTCACCCATACCATTACAGAATGTTTTATATCTCAATCACTATTGATACAATCACACTGAAATGTATATGCTTTGTTAATAAAAGGTCCAGCAAGTGCCGCCCGAAAATGGTGCAATGTTGTCTTTTTATTAAAAAAAAAAATAAACGAAACAACAAAACATCGTTTAAAAGGGCGAATTTCTAAACCATAATGTCCGGAGGGTTGTGAACTCTTAGTGGAGGGTTGTGTACCAAGTTTAAGAACACCATAAGCAGTCACTCTCCACATTCTTCACAAGGAAGCTAGTCTGAAAACCAGAAAGTCTTATCAGTACCTCCTACGGGCAGCACATCAACGAGGCCATTGGTGAGGACCCTGAGTCAGTTGAGGGGTCCCACAAACCTGAGCGATTCGGGAATTTCATAAGCTATTTGAGATTCTCCAAGATGAACATCTCTCCCCTGAAGATCTTTAGGTAGCTGATCACAGCCCAAGACTATATTCTTAATTCCCAGTCCACTCTGTCTTCAGCGAGGGTAGGAAATATACAGCAAGGTAAGTTTCCAGCAAGTACCAGTTGTTAACGGTCATTCTGAACCGCACTATTGGGGAAATCACCGTCACCAAAGAGAGTGTTCAGAAGATCCCAAGAAAACTGATTCCGTACAAGACCTGATGACTTGACAACAATTTCCAACGACAACCTTCAGAACCGGTTGACGACGAGGCCTCCAGATTAACTCTTAATGATAGATCATCCTTAGCGTCAGGAATCCTTCCATCGGATTGATGCATTGCCAGGCATCCGTCTATTTTCAAGAAAGGGCAAATTGCCAACGAGTCGTTATTTCGAGCATTCAATGCAAGATCACAAGCCCTCTCGTGTATCATCTGGAATGCAACAGCATCCTGTGCACAGAACAGCGTGGATTGCAAACATTAAGATCTTATGAGTCGGACCTCCCCAATTTCACCTGAGAAGATTTCACCCGTATTAAACACGAAAACCGAGCTGGTATCATAGTTATAGATTTTGTAGAAGCTGTCAACGGTTTCACTACAACCTACCGGTACACAAGCCACTACAGAATGCAAGGGACCGACGTAGCCCTACAACTCAGACAGCAGGCTGTGGTGGTCTGCGGCGCAAAATCAGATTTAGTCATCATGCACATAAGGGTCAACAGGGACCCATTGTGGAGCCACTGCTTTTCCTGGTGTATATTACCGATCCCTTGCAGACGCTTCCTTCACCAGCCGATGGCATTACTATTTGCAGCGTCTCCGGTCCGCTGCACCAAGACATCCATGCCCTTTGCAGAATGAAAGGAGAGACGGGACACGGGGTTCCACCCTGGAAAATGTATTGCCCTCCTTGTCACTTGAAATGAGACAACAACCAAAATACCAGTACCCGCTTTGACTCTACATCTTTGAACGGATCTTGGTGTATTACTTGATGGAGATCTCTGGTGGAAGGAGCATATTAAAACCATCTGATTAGCGCCAGCAAGACACTCTGCTTCTTACAGCGAAGTCTAAAGATCAGCGCAAGTCATTTGAAGGAAGTCACACACGAAACCATTATCCGCCCTTTTTTGCGTACGTAAGGTCAGTACTGGACCCCCACACCCAGAGAAACAGAGACAGCACTGATGCCATTCAGAGAAGAGCTGTAAGATTCGTTGTCAGTCACTAATACAACCCTCAAGTGTCTTGATCCGAAACTGCAATGGCCCTCCCCCAAACATCGAAGCAAGGAGGCAAGACTGGCCATGCTTCCCCAAACCCATCCACGACCGGTCAGCTGTGAGTAGGAGTGCGTCCGACATCACCATCGCCCAAACTCTGCAGCGTAGAGGGCATCCCCATCATCAGTGTTGTCAGCTCCATTGCAGAACCATGTAATTAAAGATTTCTGTCTTCCGACCGCCACCGGTCACTGGAACGCGCCAATGCCACAAGGATTCTCATCTTCCGATCGCCGTCAGGGACTGACACGACCGACCAGCAACAGGTTCAAGTGGCAGCTGTTGCCCTTGACTCCTTCAAGTCAAGAATGCTATGACTAGCAACATTTGTGGCAGCTGTCGCCCTTGACTCCTTCAAGTCAAGAATGCTATGACTAGCAACAGGTGTGGCAGCTGTCGCCCTTGACTCCTTCAAGTCAAGAATGCTATGACTAGCAACAGGTGTGGCAGCTGTCGCCCTTGACTCCTTCAAGTCAAGAATGCTATGACTAGCAACAGGTGTGGCAGCTGTCGCCCTTGACTCCTTCAAGTCAAGAATGCTATGCACCGGGAGACAAAATAAACTGTCGCTAGCTGGAGTTGGTTGGTGTGGGTTTTCCTCTCCCATCCTCACCACACCGATTTTTTTTTTTTTTTTTTTTTTTTTTTTTTGGGGGGGGGGGGGGGGGGGGTCTAGCTATGTGGGCCTTCCACGATCAGATATTCCTTCAGAGAGAATAGCGAGAAGCAGTAGCTTGCTGTCAAAAACCATACACAACAACCTGAATATTGGAATTCTCGCTGTAATCCTTCGGGGCGAAAAGCGGAAAGCTGTAGCTTGCTGATGAACCTGGCGTAGACAAGGCTGGCTATCGGACTGATAAACCTGGCATAGACAAGGCTGACTATCGGTCTGATAAACCTGGCATAGACAAGGCTGACTATCGGTCTAATGAACCTGGCATAGACAAGGCTGACTATCGGACTGATAAACCTGCCATAGACAAGGCTGACTATCGGACTGATAAACCTGGCATAGACAAGGCTGACTATCGGACTGATAAGCCTGGCAAAGACAAGGCTGACTATCGGACTGATAAACCTGGCATAGACAAGGCTGACCATCGGACTGATAAATCTGGCATAGACAAGGCTGACTATCGGACCGATAAACCTGGCATAGACAAGGCTGACTATCGGACTTCTCACTGTCGTAGTTCTTTTCTGCCTGCCAGCAGCTTTCTACACTCGCCATCCATGAAGCGGCAGAGTCATCGGCATGTGGACTGTGGCCGTTTAATCAGCATGTTGATCGTTTCTGTCAAATGAATGGAGATGAAAAGCTCCATCGCGTCCAGAGCCCGACATTAATGCGCAAAGTTCCTTCTCTTCTTTCGACAGCTGAACATTTCCTGAACTGAATCAGGAAGCCGGTCACGGCAGGGTGGACAGGGAAGGGCGAGGAGGGAGAGCAGGGGATCACACATGGCAGCCAGGTGTAGATGTGATCAGAGTGGGTGCTCTGCCTTGTTAATTGCTTTGAGAACTCTCACCAGTGGTATTCTACTCTTTAAAAAAATCTCCAAGAAAAATAATGTGGCCTAAAAATAATAAAAAAAAAGAATAATCACAGGAAAGACAACAACCGGAAATTCATGTTTGAAACTACCTGATTTAGAGCAACATTATGCACAGAATTATTGGAGAAGGTTCTAGTCAAAATGACAAATGCGTATTCCGCAATGCCTGAACAGAATGCTTAAAAAATATTTTATTACATTGTAATGCTGAGAAGAATATTTGATCTTGCTGGAAGCTCTTCTTCTTAACTAATGTGATAGTGGAATGTAGGACATTAAAAAGAAAAAAATCATTCTGCTTCGTTACTCATAGGCTTTTGCTTCTGATTTTAGTCGTATTTGGAGAAGAATTTGCACCAACAGAAGGCAAATTTCATCAATGTAATTTTTATGACACAACTCAAACTGAATTAGAATGCAAAAAAAAAAAAAAAAAAAAAAAAAAAGCGCTCATGATCTAAACTGAATAATGCATTGTTTCCCGGAAAAAAAACATTCCAGTACATGCCCCTCACATTAAATAACAACACCGACCGACAAGTGAATTCATCAGGGAATGATAACATTTTCTGTGTTAAACTTCATGAATTCCAACAACAACTGAATGGCCAAGAGATTATTCTTCTTCATGAATTCCAACAACTGAATGGCCGAGAGATTATTCTTGAGCATCCATGAGCAAATCTATAAAGTTTCCGACCAGTTCCATTGCATTTTGTCGTTCGTTGGCGCTCAGCACTCTATGCATTCTATGGCCATTGTTTTGAAGCATTGCATGTTAATGTGTGTAAACGGTTCGATCAGTTTTCCATCGTCTACACTATACTCGCAAAACAGGATTTTTTTTTTATTCGTTCTTCTTCATCGTCCTCCTCCTCTTCCTCCTCCTCCTCTTCTTCCTCCTCCTCCTCCTCCTCTTCTTCTTCTTCTTCTTTTTCTTTTCTTCTTCTTCTTCTTCTTCTTCTTCTTCCTCCTCCTCTTCTTCTTCTTCTTCTTCTACTTGTTGTTCTTCTTCTTCTTCTCTGTGTCTCTCTCCCTCTCCTTTACTGGTTCTTTTGATTACTTTCCTCCTTTTTTGTACGAAAAACGCTGATCCCTGCAATATGTACAGTGTAATGTTACTCCTTTGCTTTCCCTGCAGAATAAGAATGGATAAACAAAGAGTACATGAATACAGCACCTATATTACAGATACCCCTGGTACTCTAACCTTAGATTTTTTTTTATCTTTTGTACAAAATCAGCTGCTTTAATTTTTTTTTTCCGCTGTGTGCTGTTTGAGTATGAATCAAAAAGTTTATGACAAGTATGCTTTTGAATCGGATAGAATTCTCTCTATACAAAGAAATATTGATGTGTCGCCAATTTTCAATCACAGTGTCTTGCATTATTATTTGACACTTAGTGCTCTCTCTCTCTCTCTCTCTCTCTCTCTCTCTCTCTCTCTCTCTCTCTCTCTCTCTCTCTCTCTCATGTTTATACAGTAGAAAGAAACTCGTGGAGAGCATGGCAGCAGAGAGTCCCAGAAGAGAAGCCCCCTTCAAGCAAGTGTTTCGGCCCTTAACTCCTGACACTCTAGGGGGGTTGGGCCACAGCCGGTTCATGACTCCGGATGTCCCTCTGCTGCCCTTTTTTTTTCCCATCTCGGGAAGAGCCATGCTGGATTTGAACCATGCCCTTCTGGACATGCTCATTTTCCACTTAATGACTCGCGCACTAACCACTGAGCCACTGGGACACCTGATATTTGTAGGAAATTTAAGCCTTATGAAGTTCACATTTGTTCCTCCTTGACCAGATCCAGCTTGAACACCTCTCTGCTGCTTCTGCCATTGCTTTCAAGGCTCTGGTTTTTTTCCCTCCCTGCAACTGAGAGCTGTTTCATGAGGCTGTATGCAG
>JADBJO010005620.1:0-10000 GCA_016801955.1 Conus betulinus | reverse complement strand
ATAACATGGTAATCACCCAGCAGATATCTGGCCTTGTTGCAATCATGACATAGATCAGGCACCCTACAATTTCACGATATTTGCGGTGATCAACAGGTTCAGTGTTTTCGTACTCCATCTTCTGTTCTGATGGGGTACCCCTAGGTTTACATTCAGACATGTCATATCTTTCAAGCAGTTTTTGAATGTAACGCCTTTGGTGCATCTTAACACATCCATCCTTTTGCTCAAAATCAATGCCTAGGAAATACGACAACTTTCCCATGTCTTTCATTTTGAACCTATCAGAGAACATTTTCTTCGTTTTGCACAAGAGGTCATTATTGTTTGCACCAACAATAATATCATCAACCCACACAAGAATGACAGTCATGCCATCGTCTGTCTGTTTTGTGTACACACAATTATCAGAGGGACTTTGAACGAACTCATTTTCAGCCAGAAAATTGTGCAGCAACTGGTTCCAATTCCTACCTGATTGCTTTAACCTGTACAAGGATTTTTTCAATTTGTACACAAGTTTTTCACCTTTTTGACCTTTGACTTCATAACCTTCAGGTTGCTCCATGTAAATTTCACAATCAATGTCAGCATTGAGGTAAGCAGTTTTGACATCCATCTGATGTAAAATCAAATCGTTTTCAGCCGCAATTTGCATCAGAGTACGTACTGAAGTCATATTAGCAGTAGGTGCAAAGGTATCAGTATAATCAACGCCTTCTTTCTGACTGAAACCTTTTGCGACATACCTAGCTTTGTAGGACTTTGAACCAGTCGCATTCTCTTTGATTGTGTAAACCCATTTTCCCCCCACTGTTTGCCTACCCTCCGAAGAGCCGTCAGAGTGTAAGTGTTATTTTCCTTCAAAGAGTTCATTTCATCATCCATTGCCTGTTTTTCCAGCAATGAGAATCCTCTGAGCCCACTGCTTCCTGATAACTCTTTGGAAACGAGGACATCTTATAACAATAATCCACGTTTGTCATAACTTGATCATCATCATCATCAAACTGCGTTTCATAATCTTTCAAGTGGTTAGGGGGTTTTCTCTGCCTTCTCGGATACCTGTGACCTTGACCTTCTTTAACCAAAGGTTCATTTTTAGACACATTACATAGAGCATTTCTGTGACCTTGACCTACAGTACATTCTGACTGCTCTTCAGGTATGGGTTGACTGACAGAAGGAGGTCTCATCATCATCATCACACCACCATCATCTAAGAGTTCTCTGTCTGTGTACCCTGGTCATTCACATCGACTCTGTCTGGCTTATCTGACACAAAATGCACAACACGACATTTCATCATCACTTTGCCACTTTCAGGGTAATACACAAGGTATGCAGGACTGTAACCATCATATCCTACAAAGATACCCTTAGTGCATCGTGAATCAAGTTTGCGCTTGAGCTGGGAATATGCATAGCACTCTGTTCCAAAAATTCTCATGTTTGAGATGTTTGGTTTTCGACCAGTCAAACCTTGGTATGGAGTTTGGTTTATCCTTGCATTGTAACATCGGTTACGATTGTACACAGCAGTGTGCACAGCATATGGCCACATCTCTTTTTTGAAGGTTCTTTTGAATCAGCATGCATCTTCCCATCTCAAAAATAGTGCGCCATTTCCTCTCAGCTGCCCCGTTTTGGTGTGGGGAGTAAGGAGCTGAGGTTTCATGCCTTATCTGATTTTTCCTGAGGATTTCTTTAAACTCCCTTGAGGTAAACTCAGAACCGTTATCAGATCTAATGGTTTTTTTCACCTTGCCAAAAGTGCAGAATCAGCCAGAAACTTTTCTGTGGCTTTGATGGTTTCACTTTTGCATGTCATGAAATACACAAATGACGCATCAGAATAATCATCTGTGAATGTGATGGCGTACTTGAAACCTTCATGGGATGCTGGTGTGACCGGTCCAGCAAGATCAGTGTGCACTAACTTTAGAGGACAAGTTGCACGAGTGCGTGTTGTTTTGCTGATGTTGTTTGTCATTTTGCCCATGACACATGTTTCACAATCATGCTTACCCTTGCCTGTAATTTTCATGCCATCAACAACACCTTCTAGCTTCAACACATCAGAAAAATTACAGTGACCTAGAGTTTGATGCCAGACATTCAAATCCTGTGTTAAAACTAACATTATCAACATCACATTCCTCTGAGACAGTCTTGAGGTAATACAATCTACCTTGCTTTTCGATTTTGAATTTGGCTTCACCTTCATACACAAGGCTTGCTGTTTCAGGTTCAAATATCACACTCGCACCTTTGTTTGTCGCTGCCTGAACAGAGAATATGTTCTGTGGAAAAGTAGGTACATACAATGCATCATTCAGAGTAAGACTGACTAGATTTCCACTGACATCTTTGACAGTTACATGTGCGGTACCTCTTTGCTTTGCTAGATTGTTTTTGCTTTCACCATTCGCAAACTCGATGAAATGGTCCTCTGGTTTGAAAGAATTTTCAAACGAGCTGAACAAAGTCTTGTCATTGAGTAGATGGCTTGTAGCACCACAATCAACCAGTAACTTGGTAGGGTTTCTTATCTCCTGTCTGCTCCCTTCGTTCGTTCATCTTGAAGAGAAAAGAATGTTCTGGATCTGGATCAGTGGAGTCAGGATTGTCGCTCACAGTGTTGGCTCCCTCCTTTACCCCTTTTACCGCTAGTCTTGCTTTTATGACGGCAAGCTTGGTCGGTGTGTGTGATGCATTTTTGCAATGACTACACACCACATTTTCTTCTTCTTGCAATCACGTTGAAGATGTCCGTAAGTTCCACATTTGAAGCATTGACGTAATTCACGATTGCTGTCAGACGATTTGTGCTTCATTTTCAGAAGTGAATCTTGACCCATGGCTGCTGACACTCGAGACTTCTCCATCTCCTCTCAAAGCTGCAGAGAGAAACTTTAAATTCGCTGAAGTCATGTTTCTCTTGGGACTGAGTGACAACAGTGACAAATGACTGGAACGATTCTGGTAGCCCCTTCACAACCATCGCTATTAACAAACTATCACTCACTGTCTCTCCAGCACTTCTCAGGGCGATTGCAGCTGCTTCTGCACGGATGATGTAATCTGTCACTGTCTCTGATGGTTTCATCTGCAGGCTTGTCAGTTCTGTGTAAAGACTGATAATTCTCGGTGTAGACGAGCCTGCATAATGCTGCCGAAGAATTCTCAGAGCTTTTCGTCCATCGTCTGCTGCATCATGCATTACAAGTGACAAACTTTTGTCGTCTATGAGCTGAACAAGTTCAGCAAAAGCTTCTTCATTTTTATCTACATCAATTTCTTCACCATCGTCTGCCAGTATCACATCTTTTAGCTTACGAGGTTTCATATAAGCTAAGAATTTCACCTCCCAGTGATCATAATGTCTCTCGTCGCCGTCGAAAAACAGTTTGCCTCGTGTACTGGGCCCATAACCTGTTAGAATTTCCGCCATAACGAACGACAAAAGTCCACTTTAGTCACTGGATTAATTTATTCAGTCACAATAAGTAGATAATCCATTTATGCAGAACACAAGAGGAAGAAGAAAAAAAGCAGTTACTGTCAAGACGACGTGGCTATCTCAAAGTGCACATCATATATACGTCATAAATAAATAATCAAAACTATGACGTAACATTAATCTGACATAAGCTGTTCGATTACATTCAACACCCCCACTTAATCGATACAACTTAAAGTCCTAATATGTCTACACCATCAACATTTAGTCCATGCATGGTTCAGCAATCAATAAGGCATAGTCCATGGTTTCCAGCAATAAGGCATAGTCCATGGTTTCCAACAATAAGGCATAGTCCATGGTTTCCAACAATAAGGCACAGTCATGTCACACCCTATCCAATCATTGTCTTTATTTAACCAAACAGAAAAGATCTGAATTTCAACAACTGAGTTTTCAATGATGGCTTGGTCATTATATCAGCAATCATGTTTTCAGTTGGACAATACTTGAGAACGACTTTGCCACGCTTGACCTCATTTCTGATGAAATGGTATTTGATGTCAATGTGCTTTGATCTTTGCCTATTCACTGGGTTGTGTGCAAGAACAATAGCTCCTTGGTTGTCTTCATAGATCAAAGACCCTTGACCTTGACCTTGGTTAATACCCATGTCCTTCAGAAACTGATTCAGGTACAAACTTTCTTGTACTGCTAATGCTAAAGCAATATACTCAGCTTCGCAAGTAGACAATGCAACAACGGGTTGCTTCTTCGATTTCCAAGAAATCGGTGGACCGTTTTCATTCAGGGAGAAACAATACCCCGAAGTACTGCGCCTATCATCAGCATTAGACGCCCAATCCGCATCACTGTATCCTATGAGTTTTAACTCTGTGGTACTTTTCTTGTAACACAAACTCATAGTTTATTGTGCCTTTGAGATATCGCAACACATGCTTGGCTGCGACCCAGTGACCTTGAAGTGGATTAGAGAGATGCTGGGATAACATGGTAATCACCCAGCAGATATCTGGCCTTGTTGCAATCATGACATAGATCAGGCACCCTACAATTTCACGATATTTGCGGTGATCAACAGGTTCAGTGTTTTCGTACTCCATCTTCTGTTCTGATGGGGTACCCCTAGGTTTACATTCAGACATGTCATATCTTTCAAGCAGTTTTTGAATGTAACGCCTTTGGTGCATCTTAACACATCCATCCTTTTGCTCAAAATCAATGCCTAGGAAATACGACAACTTTCCCATGTCTTTCATTTTGAACCTATCAGAGAACATTTTCTTCGTTTTGCACAAGAGGTCATTATTGTTTGCACCAACAATAATATCATCAACCCACACAAGAATGACAGTCATGCCATCGTCTGTCTGTTTTGTGTACACACAATTATCAGAGGGACTTTGAACGAACTCATTTTCAGCCAGAAAATTGTGCAGCAACTGGTTCCAATTCCTACCTGATTGCTTTAACCCGTACAAGGATTTTTCAATTTGTACACAAGTTTTTCACCTTTTTGACCTTGACTTCATAACCTTCAGGTTGCTCCATGTAAATTTCACAATCAATGTCAGCATTGAGGTAAGCAGTTTTGACATCCATCTGATGTAAAATCAAATCGTTTTCAGCCGCAATTTGCATCAGAGTACGTACTGAAGTCATATTAGCAGTAGGTGCAAAGGTATCAGTATAATCAACGCCTTCTTTCTGACTGAAACCTTTTGCGACATACCTAGCTTTGTAGGACTTTGAACCAGTCGCATTCTCTTTGATTGTGTAAACCCATTTTCCCCCCACTGTTTGCCTACCCTCCGGAAGAGCCGTCAGAGTGTAAGTGTTATTTTCCTTCAAAGAGTTCATTTCATCATCCATTGCCTGTTTCCAGCAATGAGAATCCTCTGAGCCCACTGCTTCCTGATAACTCTTTGGAAACGAGGACATCTTATAACAATAATCCACGTTTGTCATAACTTGATCATCATCATCATCAAACTGCGTTCATAATCTTTCAAGTGGTTAGGGGGTTTTCTCTGCCTTCTCGGATACCTGTGACCTTGACCTTCTTTAACCAAAGGTTCATTTTTAGACACATTACATAGAGCATTTCTGTGACCTTGACCTACAGTACATTCTGACTGCTCTTCAGGTATGGGTTGACTGACAGAAGGAGGTCTCATCATCATCATCACACCACCATCATCTAAAGAGTTCTCTGTCTGTGTACCCTGGTCATTCACATCGACTCTGTCTGGCTTATCTGACACAAAATGCACAACACGACATTTCATCACTTTGCCACTTTCAGGGTAATACACAAGGTATGCAGGACTGTAACCATCATCCCTACAAAGATACCCTTAGTGCATCGTGAATCAAGTTTGCGCTTGAGCTGGGAATATGCATAGCACTCTGTTCCAAAAATTCTCATGTTTGAGATGTTTGGTTTTCGACCAGTCAAACCTTGGTATGGAGTTTGGTTTATCCTTGCATTGTAACATCGGTTACGATTGTACACAGCAGTGTGCACAGCATATGGCCACATCTCTTTTTGAAGGTTCTTTTGAATCAGCATGCATCTTCCCATCTCAAAAATAGTGCGCCATTTCCTCTCAGCTGCCCCGTTTTGGTGTGGGGAGTAAGGAGCTGAGGTTTCATGCCTATCTGATTTTTCCTGAGGATTTCTTTAAACTCCCTTGAGGTAAACTCAGAACCGTTATCAGATCTAATGGTTTTCACCTTGCCAAAAGGTGCAGAATCAGCCAGAAACTTTTCTGGGCTTTGATGGTTTCACTTTTGCATGTCATGAAATACACAAATGACGCATCAGAATAATCATCTGTGAATGTGATGGCGTACTTGAAACCTTCATGGGATGCTGGTGTGACCGGTCCAGCAAGATCAGTGTGCACTAACTTTAGAGGACAAGTTGCACGAGTGCGTGTTGTTTTGCTGATGTTGTTTGTCATTTTGCCCATGACACATGTTTCACAATCATGCTTACCCTTGCCTGTGTAATTTTCATGCCATCAACAACACCTTCTAGCTTCAACACATCAGAAAAATACAGTGACCTAGAGTTTGATGCCAGACATTCAAATCCTGTGTTAAACTAACATTATCAACATCACATTCCTCTGAGACAGTCTTGAGGTAATACAATCTACCTTGCTTTTCGATTTTGAATTTGGCTTCACCTTCATACACAAGGCTTGCTGTTTCAGGTTCAAATATCACACTCGCACCTTTGTTTGTCGCTGCCTGAACAGAGAATATGTTCTGTGGAAAAGTAGGTACATACAATGCATCATTCAGAGTAAGACTGACTAGATTTCCACTGACATCTTTGACAGTTACATGTGCGGTACCTCTTTGCTTTGCTAGATTGTTTTTGCTTTCACCATTCGCAAACTCGATGAAATGGTCCTCTGGTTTGAAAGAATTTTCAAACGAGCTGAACAAAGTCTTGTCATTGAGTAGATGGCTGTGCACCACAATCAACCAGTAACTTGGTAGGGTTTCTTATCTCCTGTCTGCTCCCTTCGTTCATCTTGAAGAGAAAAGAATGTTCTGGATCTGGATCAGTGGAGTCAGGATTGTCGCTCACAGTGTGGCTCCCTCCTTTACCCCTTTACCGCTAGTCTTGCTTTTATGACGGCAAGCTTGGTCGTGTGTGTGATGCATTTTTGCAATGACTACACCACATTTTCTTCTTCTTGCAATCACGTTGAAGATGTCCGTAAGTTCCACATTTGAAGCATTGACGTAATTCACGATTGCTGTCAGACGATTTGTGCTTCATTTTCAGAAGTGAATCTTGACCCATGGCTGCTGACACTCGAGACTTCTCCATCTCCTCAAAGCTGCAGAGAGAAACTTTAATTCGCTGAAGTCATGTTTCTCTTGGGACTGAGTGACAACAGTGACAAATGACTGGAACGATTCTGGTAGCCCCTTCACAACCATCGCTATTAACAAACTATCACTCACTGTCTCTCCAGCACTTCTCAGGGCGATTGCAGCTGCTTCTGCACGGATGATGTAATCTGTCACTGTCTCTGATGGTTTCATCTGCAGGCTTGTCAGTTCTGTCTGTGTAAAGACTGATAATTCTCGGTGTAGACGAGCCTGCATAATGCTGCCGAAGAATTCTCAGAGCTTTTCGTCCATCGTCTGCTGCATCATGCATTACAAGTGACAAACTTTTGTCGTCTATGAGCTGAACAAGTTCAGCAAAAGCTTCTTCATTTTTATCTACATCAATTTCTTCACCATCGTCTGCCAGTATCACATCTTTTAGCTTACGAGGTTTCATATAAGCTAAGAATTTCACCTCCCAGTGATCATAATGTCTCTCGTCGCCGTCGAAAAAAACAGTTTGCCTCGTGTACTGGGCCCATAACCTGTTAGAATTTCCGCCATAACGAACGACAAAAGTCCACTTTAGTCACTGGATTAATTTATTCAGTCACAATAACAGTAGATAATCCATTTATGCAGAACACAAGAGGAAGAAGAAAAACAGCAGTTACTGTCAAGACGACGTGGCTATCTCAAAGTGCACATCATATATACGTCATAAATAAATAATCAAAACTATGACGTAACATTAATCTGACATAAGCTGTTCGATTACATTCAACACCCCCACTTAATCGATACAACTTAAAGTCCTAATATGTCTACACCATCAACATTTAGTCCATGCATGGTTTCAGCAATCAATAAGGCATAGTCCATGGTTTCCAGCAATAAGGCATAGTCCATGGTTTCCAACAATAAGGCATAGTCCATGGTTTCCAACAATAAGGCACAGTCATGTCACACCCTATCCAATCATTGTCTTTATTTAACCAAACAGAAAAGATCTGAATTTCAACAACTGAGTTTTCATGATGGCTTGGTCATATATCAGCAATCATGTTTTCAGTTGGACAATACTTGAGAACGACTTTGCCACGCTTGACCTCATTTCTGATGAAATGGTATTTGATGTCAATGTGCTTTGATCTTTGCCTATTCACTGGGTTGTGTGCAAGAACAATAGCTCCTTGGTTGTCTTCATAGATCAAAGACCCTTGACCTTGACCTTGGTTAATACCCATGTCCTTCAGAAACTGATTCAGGTACAAACTTTCTTGTACTGCTAATGCTAAAGCAATATACTCAGCTTCGCAAGTAGACAATGCAACAAACGGGTTGCTTCTTCGATTTCCAAGAAATCGGTGGACCGTTTTCATTCAGGGAGAAACAATACCCCGAAGTACTGCGCTATCATCAGCATTAGACGCCCAATCCGCATCACTGTATCCTATGAGTTTTAACTCTGTGGTACTTTTCTTGTAACACAACTCATAGTTTATTGTGCCTTTGAGATATCGCAACACATGCTTGGCTGCGACCCAGTGACCTTGAAGTGGATTAGAGAGATGCTGGGATAACATGGTAATCACCCAGCAGATATCTGGCCTTGTTGCAATCATGACATAGATCAGGCACCCTACAATTTCACGATATTTGCGGTGATCAACAGGTTCAGTGTTTTCGTACTCCATCTTCTGTTCTGATGGGGTACCCCTAGGTTTACATTCAGACATGTCATATCTTTCAAGCAGTTTTTGAATGTAACGCCTTTGGTGCATCTTAACACATCCATCCTTTTGCTCAAAATCAATGCCTAGGAAATACGACAACTTTCCCATGTCTTTCATTTTGAACCTATCAGAGAACATTTTCTTCGTTTTGCACAAGAGGTCATTATTGTTTGCACCAACAATAATATCATCAACCCACACAAGAATGACAGTCATGCCATCGTCTGTCTGTTTTGTGTACACACAATTATCAGAGGGACTTTGAACGAACTCATTTTCAGCCAGAAAATTGTGCAGCAACTGGTTCCAATTCCTACCTGATTGCTTTAACCTGTACAAGGATTTTTTCAATTTGTACACAAGTTTTTCACCTTTTTGACCTTTGACTTCATAACCTTCAGGTTGCTCCATGTAAATTTCACAATCAATGTCAGCATTGAGGTAAGCAGTTTTGACATCCATCTGATGTAAAATCAAATCGTTTTCAGCCGCAATTTGCATCAGAGTACGTACTGAAGTCATATTAGCAGTAGGTGCAAAGGTATCAGTATAATCAACGCCTTCTTTCTGACTGAAACCTTTTGCGACATACCTAGCTTTGTAGGACTTTGAACCAGTCGCATTCTCTTGATTGTGTAAACCCATTTTCCCCCCACTGTTTGCCTACCCTCCGGAAGAGCCGTCAGAGTGTAAGTGTTATTTTCCTTCAAAGAGTTCATTTCATCATCCATTGCCTGTTTCCAGCAATGAGAATCCTCTGAGCCCACTGCTTCCTGATAACTCTTTGGAAACGAGGACATCTTATAACAATAATCCACGTTTTGTCATAACTTGATCATCATCATCATCAAACTGCGTTTCATAATCTTTCAAGTGGTTAGGGGGTTTTCTCTGCCTTCTCGGATACCTGTGACCTTGACCTTCT
>JADBJO010005619.1:152500-155000 GCA_016801955.1 Conus betulinus | reverse complement strand
TATCAATCGTACGTTTTCAAGACATGTCAACAACATCGCCAACTTAGCTTTAAACGATGATAGTTTACCTCCACATCAATTTCGATACTGACAAAGTCTATAAAGCTCAGTGGAGGTTAGGACATGTATCTCTCCACGATTTTCCTCGGGGACGAGGGGGTGGACGGGGGGGGGGGGGGGGGGGGGGGGGGGGGGGGGGGGGGGGGGGGGTGGTGGGGGGGGGGGGGGGGGTGGGGAGGGAGTGGTGGCGGAGGGGGGGGGGGGGGGGGGGCTTCGAGATGAAATGATTGGGGCAGAATCAGAGAAAGGGTAGCTCTGTGTGGAACCTGAAGCAGTTCAAAGACCTGGCTTCACAGTCTCTTGTGGCAGTGCCTGCCAGTCAACACAACCCAGAAGAATATTTGACTGGTACCTATTGTTACTCTTCTGAAATATAGTATGGATCCGACATACATTCTACTCCCAGAGCTTTCAACACAACTTTAAAGTAAAAGAAAAAAAAACTCTGGTAAGATTTCCTTTCGTGTCCCTCGCTTCATAAAAGCGCTTCGCTTCTCTGCGTCAATTACCGATAAAATCTGATTTATCAAAAACACAAAACACTGCCACCTCCTTTCAAAACATTTCAGAACAAATGCCAACATTTTGTACAATAAAGAAATTAATCTTCACCTTCGACAGAAAGCGCTTGTGCTGGGAGGAGAATACAAAACGAATACATTCTTTTCCCAATATTAAAACTCTTACCTCTTCGCATGGCGCCCCGAACTCCAGAATCTGTACGAAACAGCACTTGGTCCTACAATGGTGCCTCCAGCTTGCGTTTGTACGGCAATCCAGATGTACACCGACAGCAGAGCGAGTCCTGTTCTGTGAACGGCAAGCCAGATGTACACTGACAGGGCGAATCCTGTTCTGTTAGCGACTGTCTTTGAGGGCATGGATTTGTTTTGTCCACTATAATCACGTTTTTGCACGTGCGGCCATCGATCTCGTGCCACGGGGCAGAAACAGCAGCTAGGTGCTGTCCGGTCTGTCGACCAATCGTGGGCAAAGTTACAGAAATTCGGCCAATAGCGTGGCATCACAAATACACACACACACGTCAGGAGGTCAAAACAGAGACGAAGATTAAAAATGTTGCTTCTAATTCCCCTTCATCTAGTTAAATAAAAAAACCAAAACATTTCCTCTTCAATAAAAAGAATTATCGTTATTAGCTTTGGGGTTGAAAAGGAAATATTTCCTAACCATCTTCATCCTTTCCATTTCAGTGTCATACAAAGAGGTGTCGCCACACTGCGTGCGGACAAGTCCGTATACGCTGCACACCACACGTGCTCAGCCCACGGGATTTTAGTGCACATGATTGACAGGTCCAGTGTCAGTTCATCAAGGTGTCACTGCGTGCGGACTGACCCATATACGCTACACCACATCTACTACGTTTTTGAGATCAGATTGCGCACGAACTCCCACAGATGGATAAATGAATTACCGATGAAGATGAGAGGATTTAAGGCGAGGGGCTCATGGATATAGCTTAGCAATGTCCGACACGCGAAATAGCCCACAGCACGCGGCTGATTCAACAGCTGAATGGATCAATACACTGATAATTGATGATGAAGGGGATTGAAGACGAAGGTTTCGTGGACAAGATTGAGCAGACGTTTGACCTGTGCATTTTCCCCCAACGCGTGGGTCAGACCTGCGACCATGTTTGGCTATAACCGTAGGTATTTTTGTTTCTAATAATCCGTTATTTGTTCAAGACAGGAAAATCACAGCGTTCGCAAGTTAACATAACGACGACTCCTCCGACCTCTCGAAGAAAGGTACCGTTTGATGGGGGTGGGAGGTGGGTGGGAATGGAGGACAGAGGTTAAGGAGGGGGGAGGGGGGCAATAATGGCTAAATATTATTCGGGAATATGTTTTCTTTTAGGTCTTGCGCCATTAAAGACAACATGTATCCTGTTTGCATCGAAGATGAAGAGCGTTTTTCACTTAAAGACAATAGGGTAGAAGTTATGTATTGTTCAATACAAATGAGATTCCAAGAAATTCAAAGGGTCGTCTTTCTCATCTGCTTCTTTCACACGAACCACACACACACACACACACACACACACACACACACACACACAGTGGGAGAAAGAGAGACAGAGAGACGCGCGTGCGCACTAACACAAATACAAACAGATAGATAGGCAGATTTTGACAGATTCTTGACATTAAAGTCTTCTGAGGAAGACCCTGATAGATCGAAATATTTGAAATGTCTGACGAGTCGGCCCTTTTTAAGTTCAGTTTTATGTGCATGTACACACACACACACACCACACACACACACACACACACCACACACACCACACACAGGCACTGGGTGGCTCGCCAGCCAAAATCCTACGTGCAGGCAGTGAACTGACCTCGCTGAACAGCGAAGGAGAAGAAGCTGGCACACCTGCCTACCTGTGAGGGCAACACAGCCAACTGAA
>JADBJO010005619.1:135000-137500 GCA_016801955.1 Conus betulinus | reverse complement strand
CTGTGACCAAGTCTTAATTAATCAATTATTTCATTTATATGTTTATTCATTCATTAATTTATTTATTTATGTATTAACTTTTTCATTCATCCAATCATCTATTCATTCATTTATCTCTATTTGCATTATGAAATATTACATTATCATCTCTATTGATATGATTTATCTATATTTTTTATCTATGTCTGCTTTGTTTATTCATTTACTTTCATGTTCTCACTCTTACTGTAAAAAAAAAAAAAAACACAGACCAGTGTAGTATCTGTTGTCATGAACAGTTCATGGGGCTGTTTTCAGGATTGTTAGCAACAAAGTTTGAGCAGGAGCTGGCACAAACAGTGTCTGCTTGTGTGTGTGTGTGTGTGTGTGTGTGTGTGTGTGTGTGTGTGTGTGTGTGTGTGTGTGTGTGTGTGTGTGTGTGTGTGTGTGCCCGTGTTCTACAATCGTAATTCAAGTGTATTGGATTAGTTTTCTGCCTTCTCCCTCCCTCTTTCTGTTTCTTCTTCTTCCGCCTCCAGGGACATGATGTATAGAAGCTTCACCTTTTCTCTGTGTGGTCATTGCAATGCCGCAGTCACATGCTCCCATGCAATTGTGGTACGACCAGTTGAGTTAGTTTGTCCGCTTCCACATTTTGTCTGTTGTTCTTTCTTTCTGTCTGGCTCTATGTCTCCGTCTCTCTGTCTCTCAGTCCTCTGCCTCTGTCTGTCTGTCTCTGTGTCTCCGTCTCTGACTCTTTGCCTCTATCTGTCTGTCTCTCCCCTTTCTCTCCTTCCTTCCTCTGGCTCTCTGTGTCTGTGTCTGTCTGTCGGTCTGTCTTTCTATCGATCTATCTCTCCCTTCCTCCTACCGCCCTCTCTCGCTCTCCTCGCTCTCTCTCTCGCTCTCTCTCTCTCTCTCCTCTCTCTCTCTCTCCCCCCCCCCCCCCCCCCCCCCCCCCCCCCTCTCTCTCTCTCTCATTTCTGGAGGTTCATATGAAGACACCAAATGAATGTGTTTGTGGGGAAACAAATCTTCATTCTATTCATATCAATTCATCTGTGCAGTGTATTAGATACTGGCTAAAAATTCTACGAACGGATGAGGAAAGATTACCTCGTAAACCATAATAATACGCTCTTAGGATTAGAATCGCGAAGTAAAAAGTCATGGGTTTCAGGCATTCGTGATTTCTTTTCATTTCATAATAGATTTGGATTCCTTTAGATGAATTAAGGCGTTGAAAATGTAAATGATTTCTGAAGCAGTTACAACAAAGATTGGTAGATAATCGATGGCAAAACTGGCTTGAAAACGTCCAGAGTAGTGAACGATATTCATTTCACAGAACGTTTAAAACATCTCACAGCTGTGAGAAATAGCTCTCACTTAATATTGATAGACATATTACAAGTTATCTGACAAGATTCAGGTTGGGAATCACGGATATCAAAGTGCATCAGCACCGATATACAAAGACTGAACACATTGATATGCTGTGTCCCCTTATGTAAAGAGGCAGGTGAAGATGAATTGCACTTTTTACTTTGTTATTCAGCACTTCTGGATGTACGGCGTGAATTGTGTCTAGCAAGTTCTGTGAAGACCCTTCTTCATTTTGAGCTGCTTTATCTGCGGCAAATCAAAATGAAGGAATTTTAAAGAATATTTGCATGTGCTTCTACAAAGCCTTTAAGAGCGCAAGGTTTTGCTCAGTTGAATGAACTTAGCTGTTACAGTCACTGTGCATATTTAATATGCATTTCTTTCTGTCAGCTACTCCTTGACAGACGAGGTAATATTGCTTTGTTGCATGAATGGCTATTCCTATGCTGCACCCCCATCACAGGCCATGGCCTACACTGATTAAGATATTTCGTTCGTTCGCTCTGTGTCTGTCTGTCTGTCTGTCTGTCTGTCTGTCTGTCTGTCTCTCTCTCTCTCTCTCTCTCACTTCGTTCACTTCGAAGACCTGTCAGAGAGAGAGAGAGAGAGAGAGATTGTGTGTGCGTGCATGCCCCCCTCCTTCCCCCCCTTTTCCGTGCGCGCGCGCGCGTGTGTGTAATGTGTGTGTGTGTGTGTGTGTGTGTGTGTGTGTGTGTGTGTGTGTGTGTGTGTGTGCATGCTCGCGCGCATGTGTGCGAGTGTGCGTGCGTTGACGTATGACAGCACGGTGTCACCCACCTCGAAGCGGAAGATGGGCGAGGCGAGACAGGGTGGGGTTGACCCCCTGAAAGAAAGGTTTCCTTTGTAGCCCAGCTTCTAGTTCTCCTTCTTCTCCGCCTTTCTTTGTTTCTTTTTCTTTCTGATCGAAGTCCAGGGTAAGTTTAAAAAGGGTAGAAAGCTGGCGGTTCTGCCTGCCAGTCAGAAGACGTGGCTACTTTCGGTTCGTGGGTACAGAACTAATGCTGCAGTGTCATTCCAACGGATGCCTCTTCTGTCCCGCCCCCTCAGGCCGTCTCAGACAACATGATCCAGACAACATTGTCCTATTCATTTGGAAGATCCACTGACCACCCTT
>JADBJO010005619.1:125000-127500 GCA_016801955.1 Conus betulinus | reverse complement strand
CATAAGTACATCAGTGTGTCTGTTAATGTATCAAATAAATGAAATAGGTATATTCGTAAACGAAGAAACGAATGAATAAGTAAATAAACGAAGCAAATACAATGCAATGAAATGAAATGATGGATAAATATACACATACATTAATAAATGTGTGAAGAGGTATCAACAAAGAACGAAAAAGAAAGAGAGAAAGAAACAAAGAAACAAACGGAAATTCAAACGAATGATGGAAACAAGTGATCAAACGCTTACGCAGTTTCAGAATCAGTCAACGTTTTGCTGTTGTTGTTGTCACTATTTCTTCCAAAAGGTATTGGCATCATTGCCACAAAGACCATCAGTTTGGCGCTGGAGTTATGTGCCTTGGATGTGCTTCGCTGTGGGAGGGGAATTGAAAGCTGACTTCTGGTCACGTGCGTACGGTCATGTATTTGTGGTATGATTGCAAAATTGACGTTATAGTCGTTAGAATTGCTTTTCTTTTTAATTCTTATTTCATTTTACATATCTTTAAAATTTTTCATTTGGACTCATTTTCTTTGCTGGAGGTGATGACTTAAAAAATATTTATGTTTCTTGGACATAATTGTAAAATAAAAAATTAAAACAAATTAAAAAAAAAAAAACTTCAGTGAGACTAGTGCTCTACTGATTACAGATTCAATCACTCATTTGGTAATGATGAGCTCTTTTGTCTCTACCAGACAATGGATGGAAAACTGTGCCGCCATTGTCTTCGGAGGGGGGAACGCGACAGACTACGTGCAAGCTTTGGGTGACAGGGGACTGCGAAACGTACGGGACTATGTTTTGGGCGGAGGCACTTACGTTGGGGTTTGTGCTAGGGCCTACCTCGCCTGCGACCTGGTCATCTTTCAACAGAGGGGTCAGCCGGACCTCATCAAAAGACGGCCCTTGAAATTCTACCCCGGTCAGTGGGCTGTCTGATCGGGAATGGTTGTTAAAATTCGTTTTTGAAGTTGATGATGCTGTTGTTGACGCTTTGTTGTTATTGCTGTTGTTGCTATAATCCTTTTTGTTATTGTTGTGTACGTTACTGTTGTTGTTTAGTTGTTATTGTCTTCGTCGTTGCGTGCGTGGATGGATGAATGGATATATAGATAGATAGACAGACAGATTAACAAGTGGACGGATAGATAGATGGATACTTAGATGGAAAGACAAATAGAGAGACAGACAGATCGAGCGAGCCAGATCGAGCGAGCGACCGAGACACACACATATATATATATAACTATATACGTGCGTATACAGACAGAGCCAGACAACACAGATAGAAACGTGCTAAGTCAGACATATAGACAAACCAGAGAGATACACGAACAGCGTTGACCCCAGCCACCAAGGGGCATTTATGTTTTAATGAAAACAAACACAGATAACTTACACTAACATTTTATTATACCACACCACCACCCCTTCTGTCTCTCTTTGACGCTCCCACGAACGAACCCATCCGGGGGGGGAAAAGAAGTCTTAGTACAAAACACACAGAACCCCGAACACACGGCTGACAAAAAGCCCGCCCCCCCCCCGCCCCCAAAATGATGCGGTGTTACTTATCACAACATCTGGCCACAAGCACATTAGCGGTGTTACTTATCACAACATCTGGCCACCAGCACCTTAGCGTAGAATCTCTCTGTGGTGAGGCCGCGCGGAAACCACAGGTCCGATTTACACGACTGTCTGTCTCTTCTCCCTGTTTTATTTATTATATATATATATAACAATTAATATAGTGTTGGAAATCAAGCGCAAAATAACAATTTTCAATCGTTATGGTAATAACTTGGCAAAAAGTTGAACTTCTATGGGAAAAAAAGTGGGAATATAGCTATAAATACGAAAATACTTCTCACTAACTATCTAAGAAAACCAATGTAATCTCTCTCTCTCGCAAATGTGTATGTATTGTCTACTTCTAAACATTTAATCTCTCTCTTTTTGTAATTTTATGTGTATTGTTTGCTTCTAGATATTGTATGCATTGTCTGCTTCTAGGTATTGTCTGTTTCATTTCTTTTTCTTCGCTGGTTTGTAGTCATTAACCAAACACAACTTATAGTGTCTATGCTCTTCGCGTCAAATAGAGACACACCACAGTCCATAATTCTGTGGTATTCTCACCACCAAGGGTTAAAAAAAGAATCCAACAGCACCCCCCAAAAACAGCCAGTGAAGGGTAGCAAATGGAACAAAACGAAAGTGTGGAGAGGAAAAAAGTTGCTGAAAAACTAAAAGCATCATTCAAACAGTATAAAATATAGGGGACAATCTTTGAGCCTATGCTTGAGGATCCATTCAAGGATGCAAGGGAGATAAAAAGATATGGAAGTCTGAGTGGTCAGCTCTGCTGTTCAAATCCCAAGCACTGTGAGTGGCTAAGAATTGTGCAGAACAACCTTTACTTGGATCTCCTAAGAGATGCAATCTCGCACTGATTGACCAAACAATATATATATGAGATTGACCAAAC
>JADBJO010005619.1:112500-120000 GCA_016801955.1 Conus betulinus | reverse complement strand
AGATGACGTCATACAGAGATGACGTCACGGCAGAGGAGTGCTGGCGGGCGGTGCTGAAACAGGGGAACCTGCAGACTCGGGCGGCCATTTTGGATCCAGGCTGGCACTGCGGTGGCGTTCGGAGGGTGGAATATTATTGCGGACAGGGAGAGAGCGGAGAGAGAGAGAGGAGGAGAGAGTGAGAGGAGCTGAGGAGAGTAGAGAGAGAGGAGGAGAGGAGAGACCTCTCCCCTGAGGGGATCTAGAGGTGGCGGATATAAGGAAGAGGTAGACAAACACCAGAGGAGAGAGAGGGAGGAGGAGAGAGATTTTCGACTGATATAATGACTAGAGGAGAGAGAAGGAGAGAGAGAGAGAGTGAGAACTGTGCCAGGAAAGAACTGTTACAGGATGACCATACGAAAGAGCGAGAGATAGAGAGAGAGACGAGAGAGAGAAGAGCGGAGAGAGAGAGAGAGAGGAGAGGAGAAACACTGTTTCTAGGAATAGTTACACCATATGAAGGAGAGAGGAGAGAGAAAGAGGAGAGAGAGAGGCGAGAGAGAGAGAGAGAGAGGGGGGGGGGGAGGAGGATCGAGTGGAGAAAACAGAAACGAGAGGCAGAGAGAGGAGAGAGATGAACTTGGACAAGAACCAACAATGTGGAAGTGTCAGGAAAGATGCATTTGTTAACGACCAATCAGTTGCCCCTCTCCAATTTGTCGCCCAGGCGACAGATTGGGCCTCAACATCAGGACCAATCTGTCGCCCATTCTGAGTTTTTGGTCGCACTTCACTGTCCAATCTGTCGCCCCTTGGCCAATTTGTCGCCAACTTACCTTGCTCTCAAATAAGTTGATGTTCGGCCACAGTCTCTCTCATTCCCACACTTTCTCTCACTTTAGGAGAGAGTATGGGGGCTCACTTTCTCTCACTTAAGAAGAAAGTGCGTGGACTGAGAGAAAGTGAGGTCCTTCCCTTTCTCACTTTCTCTCCCATGTGAGAGAAAGTATGAGGGCGCCCCTACACTTGCTCCAATTGTCAGAGAAAGTGTGGGGGAAGTGCCCCACATTTTCATTCATTTACTTATTTTCAATTTCGTTATTAGTTTCTTGTCTTTCCTTAACATCAAAATGAGAGCCAAATGATGATGAAATCTAATAAAAAGTGATGGAATGAGACAGGAGTTTATTGTTTTTCTATTGAATGGTCACATTGAGACATCTTCAGAGTGCATAATCATTTAGGAAAATCAAATATGCAAGTGTCAAGTAGTTAAATCAACTAGTTATCAAATCCAAATAATATAATTCACGCTGGAAAGTAGGCAAACACACAAAAAACGTTGCTTATGTTATTTTGGTAAGTTTATATGGACATGGTATTAAACATTGGCCATAAACGTTACATGTCCAATACTCTCCCTATCGAATGGGGTGACCGCGAAGTAGTTCAGTTTATTGTAAAATCCAAATGTTCACTACTTAGGCTGCGTATGCTCTAATGGTAATTTTAGGATATTCACAACCCAGATAACTACTGGCCAGTGCCAAACCCCGTGGTCAGCTTCATGAACATTTCACGTTTTCACTATTTCACTGCATATTGGTGTGTTATAAACGCTTCTGTACAATTTACAGTATAGATGTCCGGTGGTCAGTAAGATTGACCAGTGGTCAGTTTCATGTAAATTTAATATTTTTCCTGAGTTCACTCCATATTGATATGTTTAATGCTTTTTTTTTAATGTAGAAGACAGTGGTCTGCAAGAAAGACTAGTGGTCACTTTTATGTCAATTTCATATTTTCACTATCTCATTCTGTATTGATGTGTTATAGGGACCAGCAACGCGAACACAATATACCATTGATATAGACTATCAGGTTACATGAACTAAGTGATTACTGAGCCAAGGCAGCTTGATGCAAGTGATTATCTTTCTCAACCGTTGTATTCTTTCACGAAAAGTGCCAGCGATATACTTCGCAAATTCTATCATAATGTTTTCGTTTCCACTTGATAAAATCGCTATTCAATCTCTTCTTTGAACAACTGAATTCATTGAAAATGTTACAACCTCTGCGGATATTGGCATACGCGGGACAATCAAACACAACATGTACTTCATTCTCAACAGTCGCTTAGCGTTCTGGTTCCAAATTTTGCTAAAACTATATTTATGCCATTTAAGCGTTACAATTTTAAGACATTTCTCTGCTTCGAGATTAGTTTTAAATGAGAAAAACCCAGTCGTATTTATCATTTCCATCCATGCCAACATGCCAGTTTTGTTTATAAGTACAAGTTAAGCGGTCCTTGAATTCAGAAATAAATTCTGCTTCGTTACCGACTCGTTGTGATAACCAAACTATGTCAAAACCATTCTCTGTACAGGAGACCCAGTTACATTTCCATTGTCATGGTGCAGCATGAGCATTTCGTACGCCTGAGCACAGAGTCTGGTTATTGGTAGATTTGCTCATTTCAGCCAATATTTAACACACCTAACATAAATCTAGTTGCAAAGTGAAACGACTGCAGGCGGAAATCTAAACAAATCTTAAATAATGTCAGCGAACCGCCCAGAGAAACGTGGACAAACGAGTCACAAGACAACACACAACGCGTTTCGACCTCTTAGGTCTTCTTCAGGTGAAACAAAGACGAACAAAATAACGAAAATGCACTTAGCTTTGATTGCTTCAGATTGCTTCGGAGTTCAGCGCAAGGAAGAAAGCCTAACATAAGTTATGATAAACAGAGGGTATCGCCCACTTTTGCGATAAACCATTTTATTTGATGCGTGCTAAGCTACGTGGATGATACGCTTCATCGTGTTGGTATGAACTTGTTCCATTTGGCTATTATCCAACACCCCAGATACCCCAGACTTCTGACGCATGTGTCACATATCAGAGAGAGACAGAGAGAGAGAAGAGAGAGAGAGAGAGAGAGAGCGAGAGAGAGAGAGAGAGTGTGTGTGTGTGTGTGTGTGTGTGTGTGGTGTGGTGTGTGTGAGTGAGAGAGAGAGAGAGAGAGAGGAGAGAGAGAGAGAGAGAGAGAGAGAGAGAGAGAGAGAGAGAGAGAGAGAGAGAGAGAGGGTGAGTATGTATTGCAAACATAACATTGACACACACATCATACAAAGACCGTTCACGGTACACAGACCCAAATACACACAAACCCACAAAAAAGGGCGCGAAGAAGTAACGTTTTTCCCCATAAGCTAACAAAACAGACAAGTCGAATTTTCAACAATCGAGCTTTCTTCAGACACTCCGAGTAACTGACGTAAATGGAAAACCACACACACACACACACACACACACACACACTCACACACCAATAAAATTAACTTCTCAGATCGTAGTGAGCACGACTATCGTTTTGTGCCTTTTCTATGTCCGTTGTTTTGTTACGTCTCAAGAAAGTATTCAAGGCATGCTTATAGAAAATGTTCTTGTCTCTTCCGGGCTGTGCATCAAAATGTGCTGTTATTATGCACTTTCTTTGTGTGTGTGTGTTGGCTTATTGACAGTTAACCTGCAATCAGTTTCAGTTTCTTTAAGACGACAGAATTCATTGCTTAAAAAAAAAAAGCCAACAGCAAATGAAAAAGCAAAATAGGAAAACGCCAGCTTCCATCAGGGAGCGAACGAATCGTAGAGCCCGTCTTTGGGTCTATTGATGAGTAAAAGCACAATTAAAAAAAATACATATGTATTTCTGTTTTTCTTTTTTTTTCATTTTCCCACCAGGGGAAGTAATTGCTGTACGGATGCTGGAGTTATGACTCTTTTTTTTTTCAAGTCATGCAGAATCAGAATTCGACATTTTAGTCACAAATAATGATAATAATAATAATAATATAGATAGATAGACAGCCAGCCAGCCAGATAGATAGATAGACATATATCGCTATAAATTATCTTTAAAATATATCATAGGTTTCAAGCATTTCATTCATAAAAACAACACTTTCTTTTCAGAATCTTTTTCAATAACACGAGCCACCGGATACGCTGTTGGGGAAGTAATACATGGAAATCAATTTACCAGCTGTTACATATATATGTTACTCCCTCCCCCCCCCCCCCCCCCCCCCCCCCCCCCCCCCCCCCCCCCCCCCTAAACTCCCCTTCTCTCCCTAAACTCCCCTCTCCTCCATCCACTCCTTGTCCGCCTTCCCCGTCTCTCAAATATTCAACCTGTGCTAACCATCAACGATCAGACGTCTCCTCGTCTCTCAGTATATTCAACCTGTGCTGCCATCAACGATCAGACGACTCCTCGTCTCTCAGTATATTCAACCTGTGCTGCCATCAACCATCAGACGACTCCTCGTCTCTCAGTATATTCAACCTGTGCTGCCATCAACGATCAGACGTCTCCCCGTCCCTCAGTATATTCAACCTGTGCTACCATCAACGATCATACGCCCACTGTTTGATGGGGATATACACCATCGGTTCGCACCCAGAACTGATGGATTTGTCCAGAGGCTGGATGGCACCTGTTGACGAAAACTGATTTTAAAACAGGTTCCTCAGTATTGGGTGGAATCCTTCAGCAGACAAACCAGCAGAATTAGGTGTAAGTTTAACTTGTTTAGCAGCAATACTGGCACATATGATGCACAAGCACAGTCAAGTCAAGTCAAGTCAAGTCAAGTCAAGTCAAGTCAACTTTATTATCTCAATTGAGAAATTAATTTGTGGTCACACACATTCACAGCAAATAAACAAATATTTTAGTCACATTACCCATTTTCTCACATATGACATACATTCATATAAAGGAATTTGGATTTCAATTAAACATCTCATCGGTTCATAAAATCAATGGACAGGGGAATAAAACTTTGAGCTGTTCACAAATTAGTTGAAACAAACTGTTCTTTCAAACGGATGTTGGGAGTTTAATGAACGCAGCCACCGCTGATATCAGTATCATCAGTTCAGGCAAATTGAGCGTCTATCAATTTCGGAAATTGACCTTATCGGTGTGTTTGGTATACATTTCAAGTGCGGCAGGTGTTTTTGTGCCACATTCCACAAAGAAGACTATCCACTAACCCGCCATGCGATTCATGTTAGTTTTTGGAGGCAGGGCACAAAGTATTGAGTGCAGGCGATAAAAATTATGAACTGAGTAGAATAGTTCAAATGCACAACCACTTCCCATTAGTAATCTCAGCTGGTATTTTCCCGAAGGGAATCTCTCGAAGACGTTATTCACAATCTTGAAAATAGTGATGTATGAACTCTCTCATTCTCGACTTCAGAGTGCTAGGCCTTGCTTCTTCTTACCCCATGACTCTATTTTTGCTCCAGATTAAAGATACACACTCACATACACACTTGCACACACAAGTTGCTGTTTCTCTCTCTCTCTCTCTCTATCTCTCTTTGTCTCTCTCTCTCTCTCTCTCTCTTTGTCTCTCTCTCTCTCTGTCTGTCTGTCTGTCCCTCTCTCTCTCTCTGTCCGTCTGTCTGTCTGTCTGTATGTCTCTCTCTCTGTGTCCGTCTGTCTGTCTGTCTGTCTGTCTCTATCTCTCACTCTCTCTCTCTCTCTCCTGCTTGTACGCTGAACAACCTGCACAGAGTCCACACACTGCAGCAAGACTATTCACGCCAAAACCGTCAATGGATCAACGGGAGTGCATCGTGCATTCATGATTTTAAACCCCCCCCCCCCCCCCCCGCCCCTTAAAGAAAAGTCAAGCACAGTGCGCTCTCTCTTTCTCTCTCTCTCTCTCTCTCTCATACACACACACCCACACCCACCCACCCACCCACACACATTCACACACACACACACACGCACATGCACACTCGCGCTCACACATACACACATAGGCACACACACACACACACACACACACACACACACACACACACACACACACACACACAGAGACATGCATACATGTTACACAAAGGCACACATAATCAATTACACAGACACAGACGCACACACACGCACATACTCACACACATGCTTACACGCTACGCAAAAGCACACAGAATCAATGACACAGACACAGGTACAGACACACAGACACAAACACACAGACACACACACACCCCTCACGCACACACACGTGCAAGCACGCACGCACGCACGCACACACACACACACACACACACACACACACGCACACACACACACACATACACGTAAACACACACACACACACACTCACACACACGCACGCGCCCGCGCGCGCGTGCGCGCGCGCACACGCACACACACACACGTACACACACTCACATAGCCTACACACACAGCCTACACACACACACACACACACACAGAGGCTGAGGGATGCTTGTCCTCCCATCTCCATCACCTACACATTGACCTACAAAATCGCACACCGGCCAGCAGCCGCAGGGCTTGGCTAACACCGCCGCCTAGCGCCTGCATTCCTTCTACACAACACACACACACACAGGCGCAGGATCCTTCGACGATCGAAATAGAAATGTTACAAGACTACTCTACCACAGTCACGCTTGAGTTTATGCCCTTCAAACACACGCACGCACGTGCGCGCTCACACACACACACACACACACACACACACAACACGCACACACACAGACGGTTTGACATTCACGTCAGTCGTTGCTCCCCCTGCGCTCCTCCCCCGTCAATCGTCACAAAGCAATTTCATGTGGTGTCGATCATACGTTCAGCTGAAGTTCCGGCCAGTGGTAGGCTAGGCCTAGTGGTGGTGGTGTACTCCACTTGCACGGCAATCCAAAAACACTGGCTTGCAGCAACTGTTGTGTGTGCGTGTTTCCGTGCGTGTGTGTGCTGTTAGGCCTACCGAACCGCCGGCCTCCCAACCCCAACCCCCCCCCCCCCCCCCTCCCTCCCTTCTTCTACTTGGCTGGCAGGAAGGTTAGAAAAACATCATGGCTGCTTCAAGACTCGGTGAGGATTGTGGGGAACGAGGAGAATCTCCGTCTGGCAATATGGAACAGGAATCGTTGTTGGTGAGTAGATCGTTTGTGTCTTCGATTCTCATTAGGTCTATTTGTTCTTCTCTCTGTCTCTGTCTCTCTCTGTTCTGGTTTTCGTCGAAGTGGTGTGTGTGTGTGTGTGTGTGCCTCGCTGTAGATTCGACGTTCAATGAGCACGTGTGTTGAAGGGTGAAGGAGTCACGTGGCCGCACTTGTCACGGGCAAGACTAGTGGTGTTTTAGTCTGACCAAAGATCGTTCGCCCTAGGGCGTACAGTCTTTGGTCTGACTAACAACTTGCTGTGCTCTCACTTGGCGTCAGGTTGTAGGGAAACACCGCGAAGACTATGCACCAATCAGAGCACGGTTCTGTTCATGGCTCAGCAGGACAGAATGCGCTATGCTTGCTAACAGGGCTCTCGATTGCTGTAAGATCTAACGACAGTTGTTAGGAAAACTGGTTGGGACACTATTGTTGGCCCCTTTCTCCACGCCTCCCCCCCCCCCCTCTCCCACCGCCCCCGCCCCCAAGCACCCCCACCTCATCCAG
>JADBJO010005619.1:97500-100000 GCA_016801955.1 Conus betulinus | reverse complement strand
ATTATTTTATTGAGCTGAGTAAAGCTGTTTGTATCATTATTTTATTGAGCTGACTCAAGCTGTTTGTATCATTATTTTATTGAGCTGAGTCAAGCTGTTTGTATCATTATTTTATTGAGCTGTGTCAAGCTGTTTGTATCATTATTTTACTGAGCTGTGTCAAGCTGTTTGTATCATTATTTTATTGAACTGTGTCAAGCTGTTTGTATCATTACTTTATTGAGCTGAGTCAAGCTGTTTGTATCATTATTTTATTGAGCTGAGTCAAGCTGTTTGTATCATTATTTTGTTGAGTTGTGTCAAGCTCTTTGTATCATTTTATTGAGCTGTGTCAAGGTGTTTGTATCATTATTTTATTAAGCTGTGTCAAGCTGTTTGTATCATTACTTTATTGAGCTGTGTCAAGCTGTTTGTATCATTATTTTGTTGAGCTGTGTCAAGGTGTTTGTATCATTATTTTATTGATCTGTGTCAAGCTGTTTGTATCATTATTTTTATTGACCTGTGTCAAGCTGTTTGTATCATTATTTCGTTGAGCTGTGTCAAGCTGTTTGAATCATTATTTTATTGAGCTGTGTCAAGCTATTTGTATCATTGTTTTATTGATCTGTATCAAGCTGCTTGTATCATTATTTTGTTGAGCTGTGTCAAGGTGTTTGTATCATTATTTTATTGATCTGTGTCAAGCTGTTTGTATCATTATTTTATTGACCTGTGTCAAGCTGTTTGTATCATTATTTCGTTGAGCTGTGTCAAGCTGTTTGAATCATTATTTTATTGAGCTGTGTCAAAGCTGTTTGTATCATTATTTTATTAAGCTGTGTCAAGCTGTTTGTATCATTATTTTATTGAGCTGAGTCAAGCTGTTTGTATCATTATTTTGTTGAGCTGTGTCAAGCTGTTTGAATCATTATTTTATTGAGCTGTGTCAAGCTATTTGTATCATTATTTTATTGATCTGTATCAAGCTGTTTGTATCATTATTTTGTTGAGTTGTGTCAAGCTGTTTGTATCATTATTTTATTGAGCTGTGTCAAGCTGTTTGTATCATTAGTTTATTGAGCTGTGTCAAGCTGTTTGTATCATTATTTTTATGAGCTGTGTCAAGCTGTTTGAATCATTATTTTATCGAGCTGTTCCATGCTGAACTGTGTATTTGGGTTGTGTTGAGTGGTGCAAAGTTTACGACGAGCTGAAGGAGCTGTGTTGGACTGGACAGGGTCTGCTGCTGTGCTGTGAACTGTGTTTATACTGTCAGAGGATTATACACATGGGAGTGTGGGTGGGTGGGGGGTGGGGGTGGGGGGAGCTGATATAGTATACATAAACTGGTGATGATTGTCAACTGTATTTTCTTTTAATTTCTTAATTTGGTACGGATTGAGGCTGAAATGGAGAGCTTCAGTTTCAGGATACATTCAAACTACCTTCGGTCTTTTCTGGCCAGGTCCAGTATGTTGACCATTGCATCTCTCCTTAGATCTATCTGTTGCTGACTTGCAGTTGAACAGTAGTCTGATATCAGACATGGAAAGGATTCATCAGGCACAGGCAGTTTGGAACGATTTGGTATCAAGAGATTGTCAAGTCTGTGATGATAGACTAGAAAGCATTTACATCTCACCAGTGTCTCCGATTATAATGAAAGTCGTTTAACTGTGTCTGCGCTAAACAATAAAAAGACTGTATCCGTGTGTATAAATTATAATGACGTTGAAAGATGTTTAACAGCGTTAAGGATAAAGACAAAAGACACTGGTCGGTGTTTTGGAAGACGTTCTCCACATTTGGACTGTATGTCGAAAAAATACATTGAGAGTGAGTGTAATGGTTGTTCTTGTAGTTCATCGATGTGTTTTTGCGGTCCGTCCTGAAATGATTGCTCCGTTTGTTGTGAGTTTTGTTTGTCAACCCCATAATCCGGTCACACTCCCTTTTGCCTCTCTCCTCCCTCCCTTTTGCCTCTCTCCTCATTCCCTTTTGCCTCTCTCCTCCCCTTTTGCCTCCCTTTTTTGCCTCCCTCCCTCCTTCCCTTTTGCCTCTCTCCTCATTCCCTTTTGCCTCTCTCCTCATTCCCTTTTGCCTCCCTCCTCATTCCCTTTTGCTCCCTCCTCCCCCCTTTTGCCTCCCTCCTCCCTCCCTTTGCCTCTCTCCTCATTCCCTTTTGCCTCTCTCCTCATTCCCTTTTGCCTCTCTCCTCACTCCGTTTTGCCTCTCTCCTCATTCCCTTTTGTCTTTCTCCTCATTCCCTTTTGTCTCTCTCCTCACTCCTTTTTGCCTCTCTCCTCATTCCCTTTTGCCTCTCTCCTTGCCCCCTCTTGCCTCTGTTCTCACACCCTTTTACCTCTCTTCTCATTCACTTTTGCCTCTCTCCTCACTCCCTTTTGCCTCTCTTTTCACTCCCTTTTAACTCTGTTCTCACTCCTTTTTGCCTCTCTTCTGACTCCTTTTTGTCTCTCTTCTCACACCTCTTTACCTCTCTTCTCACTCCCTTTTGCTC
>JADBJO010005619.1:70000-95000 GCA_016801955.1 Conus betulinus | reverse complement strand
TGATAGGCCTACGCTTCACCACCAAGGCTTCTGTCGACTCGACATCTCGTACACACAAACTACATGAGAGGTTTCTGTGACAAAAAAATCCCACGGTGTCAGAGATCTTTGTGGCTAGATCTGCCACGTATGCAACACATTGTACTATGACAGTCAAAATGCCGTTCAGCACTTTACACTTTGAAAACTTATCGTAGTTCTTGTGGCGTACGTTACAGTCACGACTGTCTTTTCCAAGTGTATCATACACCATTAGTCCAGCTCACGCGGGTCACAGTATCTTCGAGCTGTAAAGGTTTCTCCTTCAAACGGAAAACATTATCACTGAAAACTATGGCGGTGTGGTAATGCACGGAGGATGCGCATACAGGCGAACTCGGCGGAAGCGCATCTCGCTCGAGAAATTTGAACTGATAAAGCGTATTGTGCACTGATGGTAAACAAGCAGACAGACTCCGGCAGTACGACACCGAGACTCATATAGAGGATGTAGGCCTATTTCCCAGCTGATTGTTGGTCCAAGTGCAATGTCGGGCAGAGTGTGTGTCACTGACAGACCAGTAGAGTGGCCTTCAGTTCATAAGAGACACGCTTGTCACTGACAGACCAGTAGAATGGCCTTCAGTTGATAGGAGACCGGCTTGTGACTGACAGACCAGTAGAATGGCCTTCAGTTGATAGGAGAGACACGCTTGTCACTGACAGACCAGTAGATGGCCTTCAGTTGATAAGAGACACACTTGTCACTGACAGACCAGTAGAATGGCCTTCTGTTGATAGGAGACCGACTTGTCACTGACAGACAAGTAGAATGGCCTTCAGTTGATAGGAGACCGACTTGTCATTGCTACTGCGACAGCACTGGACAGTCATAGACGGTTACGACCACTTTGAGGAGGACGGCATTGGACAGCACCACCGCCAGACTCGAAGACTCTGACACTGATAAGAGACTCGGACTTAGACTTCGTAGATGGTCCCGTAGAATTACTTGACAAGAATCATCATAAAACATTCAAAATTGTGCTTGGACTAACCCGGTACAGTAGAGCGTATATGTGTGAATGTGCAAGAACTTTAGTGTATATATTCGAACATGTTGAGTAAAACTCTTTAGTTGGGAATAAACAGTAAACAAGTAAGGTAACGTTTGCTCCCATAAGAAAATCTAACACAGAGTAACTTTTATTCAAGACTGGCACAGCCTTTTAAACTTGAATAAAGTCGGACAAATACAAAGACGAACAATCTAACAGTGGGGGAAAAAAACAGGCGCAGGCCAACAACTCCTCTGTCATCATAGTAATGACTTGGCAAAGATTTGGACTGAAGGGGGGGGGGGGGGGGGGGGGGGGGGGGGGGGGGGGGGGGGGGGGGGGTTGAACATGAAGAAAAATGGGACATGAAATTAAGAAAATATATTATAGATATGAAAATTGTTCTTTAGCTGCATTAGGGAACCATCGTTATCCCCTTGAAAAGCAGATCTATTTAGATGGGGTGTAAATAAAAACGCACTCTCCAAAATGCAGGGTAAACACTTCAGTTGGGGAACACATTCGGACAAACTTTGGAAATTGGAGATATCATTTTGGTGTTGTACCCCTTGAGTTCTTTCCGCAAAATCCAAACGGAATTATTAGTGAGAAAAAAACACACAAAAAAAAAACAGTGTCCAAAAAATTGTCTATACCTGTGGAAGTTACTGAGGCTAAAATGAAACTGTCCAGCCCAGAGGGGTAAACATGAAAACAAAGTGTGTTAAACTTTTAGTTTAGAAAAGCGAGAGGCAGTACATTTTGCTCGAGTAGCAGATTAAGCGTGTTGACTACAGCTATTACTGCATGAAGATGGTGTTTACAGCGTACACACACACACGCACACACACGCACACGCACACACACTCTCTCTCTCTCACACACACACACACACACACACACACACACACACACACACACACACACACACACACTACCGTAATGTTCAGAGCATAAGCTGTTACTACTGAGGTAGTGTGTGTGTGTGCGTGTGTGTGTGTGTGTGTGCGCGCGCGCGCGCGCGCGCGCGCGCGTGTGTGTGTGTGTGTGTGTGTGTGTGTGTGTGTGTGTGTGTGTGTGTGTGTGTGTTTCTGCTCGGTAAAGAGGAAGACATTCCCTTCTTGGCATTACAGTGAACAAGGGAGTGTCCACGCTAAGTAGTATGATAAGTGTCGTTTTGTCAGGTAGGCATTTCTAAACGCTTATTCTAGCAGGATAAAATTCCTTTCTACAAATACATTTCTTCATTTAACGACACAGACAAAGAATGCACCTTTCACACTCACTCGCCGAAACCTTTCCCAACTGCCCGACAGGTTTCTGAGGAACTACCAATGGCGGAGCTGGGTGTTGGGTGACGTCATCAGCGGCCTCTCTGTGGGCTTCATCCACCTGCCTCAGGGCCTGGGCTTCGGTCTGCTGGCCTCCCTCAGCCCCGTCAACGGCCTCTACACCTCCTTCTTCCCCGTCCTTGTCTACCTGCTGCTGGGCACCTCCCCCCACGTCTCCATGGGAACCAACGCCCTCATCGCCCTGCTGACGGCCAACCTGGTCAACCGGGAGGCTGACCACTTCCGCTCATCGCTGGGGGTCAATCAGACGTGGACTGCCGCGGAGGAATTGCAGTATAAGGTGGGGGTTGCTGCTGTCGTGGTGAGGAGACGTGACGGTAAAAAAAGGTGGGCTTCTTGTCAAAATGATGAGAAATAACTGCAGTTGAAGGCAGGTTTGTTGTCATAGTGAGGGAAAGACCATGGAATGAGGTGGGTTTGCTGTCATGGTGAGGGGAAAGACCATAGAATAAAGGTGGGTTTTGTCATAGTGAGGGGAAAGACCATGGAATAAGGTGGGCTTGTTGTCATGGTGAGGGGAAAGGCCATGGAAATAAGGTGGGTTTGTTGTCATGGTGAAGGGAAAGACCATAGAATAAGGCGGATTTGTTGTCATGGTGAGGGGAAAGACCATAGAATAAGGCGGATTTGTTGTCATGGTGAGGGGAAAGACCATAGAATAAGGCGGGTTTGTTGTCATGGTGAGGAAAAATAACGACAGCTCAGAATGAGTTAACACAATTTTTTTTTTTACCAGTCTGAAATATTTTTTTTATAATTTTTTTTTGTTTTTTGTAAAGTTTCTGTAATGTCTGTGTCTCTCGGTTCCTAAGGATTTTTCTGTCTGTCTGTCTATCTGTCTGTCAGTATATCTTTCGTTCTCTCTCATAAAACTTATCCAAATTCAGATATTCCATCGAACCGTGTAATTTCAGGCTAATTGTCTTACTTGTCATCGACAAGGAAGGAGAACACACCTTTGAATTCAGCCATGAATATTCATGAAGCAAACTAGAGAACTCGGACAGCTATGTTTCAATGTACTTTGCTTTTCGAGATATATTTACCCTTTTTCATAATTACATTTTTTTAGGTATTAGGAGTGTTGTATGATGCATTTATGAAATCCCCTTCAGTATGGGGCTTTGGCCGTTATCAAAACAAAAGATTCATATTCGCATTCCCCTCTCTCTCTCTCTCTCTGTCTCTCTCTCTCTCTGTTTTGGTGGTTCTGTCATGATCAAACCTGGTTATTCCGCAAGGGTTCTAACTCATTGCAACGTATAGTGTCAAGGCTGCCCAGATGTCCAGCATTGAGTGGGTTTGGAAGGGGTAGGGTAACATGGAATGGAAGAATGGAGACAGGGGTAATTGCGGAAGACTTGGGAGGGAGATAGGAGCAGTAGAAATTGGGATGGACGAGGGTGGAAGTGGGGGGGGGAGGGGGGGGGGGGGGGGGGGGGGGGGAGAGAGAAATTGGCGCATTTTCAATCCGGTGTAAAATGCCACGCTCCAGATCATTCCCCGGCAGATGAATGAAGACACACGCCTCCCCCCCCCCCCCCCCCCCCGCCCCCCCCCCCGAGTAGTAAATCCAAACCGATATCACCTTTTGTTTCAAAATAATTTCCTTGGTTCAAAGTTGTCAAAGTGTCCCAAATGACAAATTGGAAGTAAATGAAGAATGGCACATTGCATCTGAGTCTGAAGGGGAGGGGGGGGGGGAGGGGGAGGGAGGGGGAGGAGTGATTCTGGAGGTGAACAATACCTAACCCCTCAACCTCGCCTCCCCCCTCCCCTCCGGTGAGAGTGATTTGGGAAATGGGCCATTAGAACCCCGTGGAATGAATATGGGCACATGCTCAAACTCACCGGCCGCATGCAACAGGAATCTGGAAACGGGCACGAGCCTTTCATCATTCCGTGGGACGCTTTTGGACTGTACCCGAATCTCTCACGGGGGGAGCAGCTCTGGACCAGGGTGGGCAGTAGTCCTGAGTCAGGCTCCGAATCACTCGTCCTTCAAATTCAGATGCAATGCGCCTTGATTACTACGTTTTTAGTGTTTGGGATGTTGGGAATTTTGAAGTAGGGGATTGATCTTAGAAAGAAGGAGGCGATCTCTCTGGATTTAACCTCTGAGGGAGGGAAGGAGAGAGAGAGAGAAGAGAGAGAGAGGGGGAGGGAGGGAGGGAGGGAGGAGGGGTGGGGGAGAGATTTTATGCACGGATCTTTTCTCATCCCTCCGAGAAGAGATTTTGGACTTACTTTTGAATGTAATTACAGCACGTGACTCCAGGATTTGAAGCCGTCCACCGAAGATGATGTGATGGTCTCAGGCGGGAGGCTGTCCTGCCTGTACACCTTGCGGTTTGTGACAGAAAAGAGTTGTTCCTGTAGACGCTGTAGCAGGATTACAGGAGGCGGGACTTTACAGCAGTTCTTGTTGCTGAATTGGGACCTGGCAGAGAGAGAGAGAGAGAGAGAGAGAGAGAGAGAGAGAGAGAGAGAGAGAGAGAGAGAGAGAGAGAGAGAGAGAGAGAGATTTTTTATGAAGATCAACTAAAATGATGATTAAAAAAATATGCCTGAAAATAAATCACCAATTCATCCATTCACTTGACTAAGGTGTGTACACATATTACTCCCTCCACGAAAGTTCTTTCCTTGATTTCCAGTCCCTGTTCCTGATCGTTTCCTTTCTGCAACTGGGTCTGTGGTCAGGTGGGGATTTCCGCAGCGTCCTGTTTGGTGGGCGGAGTGATCCTGCTAGCCATGGGCCTGTTCCGTCTGGGCTTCATCACCAACTTCATGGCCAAACCCTTCGTCGGGGGATTCACTTTCTCCGCCGCTGTCCATCCATATCCCTCGGGGAAGTTTCTTTTCCTCCGCCGCTGTCCATATCACCACCAGCCAGGTAATGAACTCTGTGTTCAGTGGTCTAGTCAGGTGATGCACTCTGTGTTCAGTGGTTTAGCCAGGTAATGCACTCTGTGTTCAGTGGTCTAGCCAGGTGATGCACTCTATGGTCAGTGGTCTAGCCAGGTGATGCACTCTATGTTCAGTGGTCTAGCCAGGTGACGCATTCTGCGTTCAGTGGTCTAGCCAGGTAATGCATCTGTCTTCAGTGGTCTAGCCAAGTGATGCACTCTGTGTTTAGTGGTCTAGCCAGGTAATGCACTCTGTGTTCAGTGGTCTAGCCAGGTAATGCACTGTGTTCAGTGGTCTAGCCAGGTAATGCACTCTGTGTTCAGTGGTCTAACCAGGTGATGCACTCTGTGTTCAGTGGTCTAGCCAGATGATGAACGCTGTGTTCAGTAGTCTAGCCATGTAATGCACTCTGTTCTGGTCTGGACTACCAGCCATCGATAGACCCTGAGTGTCAGGTAATAACTCCTGTGTTCAGTGGTCTAGCCAGGTAATGAAATCTGTTCTGAACAACCAGCCACTGATAGATCCTGCAGTGACAGGTAATGAATACTATGCTCAGTGGGTCTAGCCAGGTAATTGAACTCTGTTCAGGACCGTTAGTCACTGATAGACCCTGCGTGACAGGTAATAAACACTGTGTTCAGTGGTCTTGCCAGGTAATGAAATGTGTTCTGAACTGCCAGCTGCAAATACATCCTGTGTGATGGGTAATAAATACTGTGTTCAGTGGTGTAGCCAGGTAATAAACGCATCTTGTTTTGGACTACCAGCCACTGATGGACTCTGTGTGACCGGTAATAAACCATGTTTGTCGAGGACTACAAGCCAGGTAATAAGCACTGTAAGCCAGGTAATAAACCCTGTCTATCGTAGACAACGTGCCAGGTACTAAACCCTGTTTGTTTTGGACTGCCAGCCAGGTAGTAAGCCCTGTATGTCGGGTAATAAATCTTGTGTGCCAAAGACTACAAACTAGGTAATAAACCCGATCTGTTATGGACTACCAACTGGGTGATAATTCCTGTGTGCTAGGTAAAAACCCTGTCTTGTCATGGACTACCAACCAGGTAACAAACCCTGTCTGTAGAGGACTACCAACCAGGTAACAAACCCTGTCTGTAATGGACTACCAACCTGGTAATAAACCCTGTCTGTTATGGGCTACCAACCAGGTAATAAATCCTGTCTGTAATGGACTACCAACCTGTAATAATAAACCCTGTGTGTCAGGTTTTAAAAAATCCGTGTGTGTGTTAAGAATTACAAGTCGCCTAACAACCCTATCTGCTGAGGACTACAGACCAGGTAATAAACCATGTGCGCTCGGTAATGAATCCTGTCTGTTATGGACTACCAACCAGGTAATAAACCTGTCTGTTGTGGACTACAATCCAGCTGATGAACCATGTGTGCTCGGTTATAAATCCTGTCTGTTATGGACTGCCGGCCTGGTAATAAACCCTGTTTGTTGTGGACTGCCTTCCAATATTAATCCCTAAGTGTCTGGTAATAAATCCTGTCTGTTATGCTTTCAGTCATGTAATAAAGCCTGTCTGCTGTGGTCTGCCAGTCTTACAATGAATCTATGTACATACATACATACATGCATACATACATACATACATACATACATACATACATATATATATTTATTATATTATATTATAGACATATGTATGTGTGTGTGTGTGTGTGTGTGTGTGTGTGTGTGTGTGTGTGTGTGTGTGTGTGTGTGTGAGAGAGAGAGAGAGAGAGAGAGAGAGAGAGAGAGAGAGAGAGAGAGAGAGAGAGAGAGCAACGAGACAGGTCTTCACTTTCATTATGAAAAGTCTTGGTTTATGTCCGTTGGGTGTACATACGATTACTCTATGTCTTAGAACAAAAGAAAACAAAACAAAAAACATGTATGTTGAAAATGACTGGAAAACTGTTTCTTTTTATACATGAGCAAAACTTTTGAGAAAAAAAAATGAAATGGTTACACTGGCGAATGATACAGATGCCTTGAGACTAATTTGAACTGAAGAAATTTAGTGTACTAAACAGCGATGAATGTACTTTCGTGAGGACAATAGGTAAAAAGTAATGAAATGACTGGGGGGGGAGAGAGAGAGAGAGAGAGAGAGAGAGAGAGAGAGAGAGAGAGAGAGAGAGAGAGAGAGAGAGAGAGTATGAGGCCAGCCGATAGTATTATGAAGGTTGATGTGGTGGTGGGCTTTTCGTTTACAAAATAATACGATGAAGCAAAAGACATGATCCATGTCTCTTTGCTTCATTGTATTATTTTGTAAACACTATCTATATCAATGTTTAACAGAAAAAAGTATTCGTCAAAACGCTGAAATATGAATATGAAAAAAAATAGTATTTTGCTGACAAAAATTTGTGAATGAAGATTTTGTTTGCAAATGGAACCTGTACAAGTTGGTATATGAAGACACAAAATGAATTACGAATGCATGCCGGTTTTGTTTTACATTATATTGTTATCAATATGATTATAGCCCTTTAAAACTGTTGATATGTCGTCCGACACAGCCCCAGTGGAAATTGTACTGATTTTTGTTTAAAAAAAAGTATTTGCAAGCCCGCCAATGTCAGCTTTCATAATACTATCGGCTGGCTTCATACTCTCTCTCTCTCTCTTCCCCCCCCCCCCCCCCCCCCTGTTTTGTCCCCCCCCCCCCCCCCCCCCCCCCCCCCCCCCCCCCCCCCCAGTCATGTACTTCTGACCTGTTGTCCTCACAATGTAAATCGGTGTCATGATTATGATCAGTGAATATCAATTATTTCTATTTCTATTATTTTCCTTTATCTTTCCTTATGTATTATTTCTTATGTAGAGATTTCATCATAGTGAATTGTCTGTACCTCTTCGAACTGCCTAAGAACTTTATCCGTGTCCTTTGCAGATAGTGAAAATGCTCAACATAAAAGTGAAAGGCTATTCCGGGTTAGGAAATCTGGTCAAGACACACATTGACCTCTTCAGAAACATCACCGACGCCAACCGGCTGACGTCATCATCGGGTTGCTCTGCATGGCTATCCTGCTAGCTGTGAAGCTAGGAATCAACGAGAGGTACAAGCACAGGATGAAGATCCCCGTCCCCATCGAACTCATCGTCGTCATCGTCTCCACGATCATCTCCCACTTCGCGGAACTCCATGACAACTTCGGCGTCGGGGTTGTTGGTGATGTGCCCACGGGGCTGCCGGCTCCTACCCTGCCTGACATGGGCAGTTTGTCTCGTGTGGCCGCTGATGCCTTCGTCACCGCCATCCTCATCTTCACCCTGACCATCTCCCTGGGCAAGCTGACGGCCAAGCTCCACAACATCACCATCGACGACAACCAGGAGATGGTGGCTTATGGGTTGTGTTTGCTGGTGGGTGGCTTCTTCCAGAACTTTCCTTCCTGTACCGCTCCTCCTCGGACGATGATGCTGAGCTCGCTGGGAGCCAAGAGCGTCTTCAATAACGTGACGTCAGCGATGTTCATCCTGCTGGTGCTGCTGTTGGTGGCGGGGCAGCTGTTCGTGTCCCTGCCCATCGCGCCATGTTGTCCGCCATGATCATTGTGGCCATCAAGGATCTCCTCCTGCAGGTGACCTCTGACGGTCTGTCTGTCTGTCTGTCTGTCTGTCACCTTTGTCTCTCACCTCCATCTATCATCTGTGTCAATGCGTCACTTCTGTCATCTCGGTCTGTGTGTGACACCTCTGTCATTACTGTCTGTCACCTGTGTCTCTCTGTCACCTCCGTCTATCACCTGTGTCTCTTTGTCACCTCCTCTGTCACCTGTGTCTCTGTCACCTCTGTCTATCACCTGTGTCTCTCTGTCACCTCTGTCTATCACCTGTGTCTCTGTCACCTCTGTCTATCACCTGTGTCTCTCTGTCACCTCTGTCTATCACCTGTGTCTCTGTCACCTCTGTCTATCACCTGTGTCTCTCTGTCACCTCTGTCTGTCACCTGTGTCTCTCTGTCACCTCTGTCTATCACCTGTGTCTCTGTCACCTCTGTCTATCACCTGTGTCTCTCTGTCACCTCTGTCTGTCACCTGTATCTCTCTGTCACCTCTGTCTATCACCTGTGTCGCTCTTCACCTCTGTGTCTGTCACCTGTGTCTCTCTGTCACCTCTGTATGTCACCTGTGTCTGTGTCACCTCTGTCTATCATCTGTGTCTGTGTCACATCTGTCTTATCACCTGTCTCTCTGTCACCTCTGTCTATCACCTGTCTCTCTGTCACCTCTGTCTGTCTGTCACCTGTGTCTCTGTCACCTCTGTCTATCACCTGTGCCTTTGTCACTTCTATCTGTCACCTGTGTCTCTCTGTCACCTCTATCTGTCACCTGTGTCTCTCTGTCACCTCTGTCTGTCACCTGTGTCTCTGTCACCTGTGTCTGTCTGTCACCTCTGTCTGTCACCTGTGTCTCTGTCACCTCTGTCTGTCACCTGTGTCTCTCTGTCACCTCTGTCTGTCACCTGTGTCTCTGTCACCTCCGTCTATCACCTGTGTCTCTCTGTCAGTCACCTGTGTCACCGTCACCTCTGTCTGTCACCTGTGTCTCTCTGACACCTCTGTTATCACCTGTGTCTGTCACCTCTGTCTGTCACCTGTGTCTCTCTATCACCTCTGTCTGTCAGCTGTGTCTCTCTGTCACCTGTGTCTGTCACCTGTGTCTCTGTCACCTCTGTCTGTCATCTGTGTCTCTGTCACTTCTGTCTGTCATCTCTTTCACTTCTGTCTGTCATCTGTGTCTCTGTCACTTCTGTCTGTCATCCGTGTCTCTGTCACCTGTGTCTCTGTCACCTCTGTCACCTGTGTCTCTGTCACCTCTGTCTGTCACCTGTGTCTCTGTCACCTCTGTCTGTCATCTGTGTCTCTGTCACCTGTGTCTCTCTGTCACCTCTGTCTGTCACCTGTGTCTCTGTATCACCTCTGTCTGTCACCTGTGTCTCTGTCACCTCTGTCACCTGTGTCTCTCTGTCACCTCTGTCTATCACCTGTGTCTTTATGTCACCTTTGTCTATCTGTCATCTCTCTGTCTGTCACCCGTGTCTCTCTGTCACCTCTGTCTATCACCTGTGTCTCTGTCACCTCTGTCTGTCACCCGTGTCTCTCTCTGTCACCCTCTGTCTATCACATGTGTCTTTGTCAGTTCTGTCTATCACCCGTGTCTCTCTGTCACCTCTGTCTATCACCTGTGTCTCTCAGTCACTTTGTCTATCTGTCATCCCTGAAGGACGGCCACAGAATCCTCTGTTCGAAGTTTCATGAATAAAAAAGTTTCAGTGTGCATGATACTAGAGTATAGAAGACACACAATGTCCTCTCTAAAAAAAAAAATCATGAATTATGAAGTTTCACTGTGTATGATAGGAGAGTATGGTAGACATACAGTATCCTCCTCCTTTTTTTTTTTTTTTTTTTTTTTTTAATGATTTAACGAATGATAAAGTTCCAGTGTGAATGATACGTGAGTATAGTTGACACACACACCAGTGTGTTTAATAGGAGACGTACAGTGTCCTCTTTTCGAAGTTCCATGAGTAACAACGTTTTAGTATGTATAGTTCCAGAGTACAGGAGACTTCATTTAAACTGTTTCGGAGGTAGCTCTGGAGAGTTGGGGGAAATTTTGGAGTTTTTGCAAAGATCTTAGTATTGGTTATTCACGACATCAAGTGCAGTTAAAAAAAAAAAAAAAAAAAAAAAAAAGCACAGAAAAAAACCACGACGGAACACTAGCGAGACTGATTCTTCGCAGACAATGAGGTTGGCTGCTGTAGAAAACAAGTTTAATTACCATTGGTATCAGGTATAGATTTGTTTCTCTCCAGAGATAACCGAGAGCAGTTCCGTTCGTTCTTGGAGCCTAAATGTATCAGCATTGTAACACCCACGACATACACTGTGCAACGTTTCTTACTTATAAGTTAAGAGACAGCGTGCATCTAGGAATCCAATGCCACTCCTTTTTTTAGGATGGATGAGTGATCTCCCTTCCATCACATACAGCGCGCAGGGTTGTGCATTTGTGATTAAAGGGCTGCTTACATTCACGACGTACTGAAAGCAGTGCCACTCCTCCTGAAAGATGGATGAGTCATGCTCACGGAATACTGCAGGCAAGGTTTTCGTCTGTGTGAGCAAGGCTGTCTTCTCACCCAGGATCCACTGGAGACGATGCACTCAATCTTTTAGGAAAGCAGGGATAGTACACCTGCGACAAACGTCACGCTAGGTGTCATCTTCGTGTGTCAGGGTGAGCTCGCACTGGCAGCTTTGTAGCTGACTTATGTGTTTGTTCATGTACACCAACAGGACAATTTTAGTGGATGCGTAACCCAGTGCTTACAGGATGATTTCACAAAATTTGGGGTAGAGGCGCACAAGTTTATTGAATTGTAATGCAAGAACCACGAATTTAGGAATTCATACCCAAGACTTGTCCGGGAAAGGTTGAACGGTTTGCATGAAACGTGACTGAACTATAACAGACATGGTGGAACAAAAATCGACATAGCTGACTGACAGTGAACACACACACACACACACACACACACACACACACACACACACACACACACACACAGTGAAGAGAACACTAACTTTACGTGTTGGTCATTTCTGCAAACCTGTAACTGTTCCTCAAGTACTGAAGTAGAAACTTTACTATATACCAGCGACTGCTTACGGAACAGCTATTCCCTAATTATCGACAAATGTAACACAAAACATCTGTTCAGAATATTAATCGCTTTACTTCCCCTGCTCGGAAATGTTTTCGGGTCGAAACATTTATTCCCTATAGGGAAGATGAAGTATATCCTACAATTTGTTTCATCATTTCCTTAGAGAAAGCTGACATGTTTATATCATGTCGTCACCCAGAAAATGCTCGTGTAATGGGAGCACAGGATTCATGTGTCGGCCCGCAAAATATCCGGCTTGGCAGAGGAGGGGTTATTTAATTTCCAGTTGGCAATTAGAAACTGGCAAGTGTTAGGGTGATTGCTTTTTGTCCACCAGCCATTTCTCAATGGCATGAAGAAGGGTGATTGCTTTTTGTCCACCAGCCATTTCTCAATGGCATGAAGAAGGTGATTGCTTTTTGTCCACCAGCCATTTTCTCAATGGCATGAAGAAGGGTGATTGCTTTTTGTCCACCAGCCATTTCTCAATGGCATGAAGAAGGTGATTGCTTTTTGTCCACCAGCCATTTCTCAATGGCATGAAGAAGGGTGATTGCTTTTTGTCCACCAGCCATTTCTCAATGGCATGAAGAAACCTTCTGATGCGTGACTGTCTGTACGGAATAACTGTTCCACAGCAGCAAAACGAAAAGAAAGAAAGAAAGAAAGAAACGAAGTTATAAGTACTGATATAAGGATTGCTGTCTACGAACATTATTCAGAGGCAGGCAAGTGTGGAAAGACTGCTTGTAGGGTTGATGATTACCCTCGCTGTGGCTGGAGCGACTGCAAAGGTTCTGCCAGAAAAAGTCTACTACATGTTCTCTAGTTACGGAGTAATGACATTGCTGTCCAACCTGGTGCCATTTGGCAGTGTTTGCAGTTATGATCAATATGCACCCCTAGTCATTCTTTAAACTGGAGCAAAGCATCCTGTACTGCCCCGTAACGCAGTATGAAATTAAGAATTGCGAAGTTAAGGTTAGGCTCTAAAATTGTACAATTTAAATGTGATAGTGTCATGCTTCATGAAATAAATATCACTCAGTTTCAGTTTCATCAAGGAGATGTCACTGCGAGCGGACTGTTCCTTATATACTACACCACATCTACTAAGCTACGAGACCACAACGCTCAGGATAAATGAATTAATAACCGTCAAATAAACCGGAGAAATGAATTAATGACCAAGGTGAAAAGAGTTAAGGCAAAGGTCTCATGGTACGACTTAGCAGATGTCTGACCTGCGCATTAGCCTACTATGCTGGTCAGACCTTGGTACTTTTATAACTGGTGGGAGAAATGAATTAGTTATCCAAATGAAAGGATTTAAAACGAGGGTCTCTTGGACACAGCTTAGCAATGTCTGTCCTGCGCATTAGCCCAGCGGGCTGGTCAGACTTTGGGGGTACCTGCTTAACATTGTTTGTGCGACTGTGATATCACCGATTTCAAAACCTTGGGACACATCTCACTTTTTCACCGAACGTGTTGCAGATTCGCCACCTGAAGTCTTTATGGAACGTCAACAAGGCAGACTTCTTCATCTGGATCGTGACCGCTGTCGTCTGTGTCTTTGGTGACCTGGACATCGGTCTGCTGGTGGGCTTGGTCTTCTCCATGGTCACGGTCATGGTGATTGGTCAGTTGGCCAAAGGGACACTACTGGGCAAGGCCAACACTGAGGACATGGTGCTGGACTCTGGACCGTAAAGGGGTCAGTTCTGTTCCCGGGGTGAAGATCTTCAGGTCAGTCCTTTTCTCTCTGCTGCCTATACTTGAAATATCTATCTATATATCTGTCTGTCTGTCTGTCTATCTATCTATCTATCTTATCTGACTGTCTGTCTAGCTATCTATCCATCTATTCTTATCTCTCTATCGTCTTTTCTCTGTGCTGCATGTCATTGAAATATCTATCCATCTATATATTTGTTTCTCTATCTATCTGTCTATTTTTCCATCTATCCATCTATCTTTATCTCTTTATCTCCTTTTTCTGCGCTGCGTGTCATTGAAATAACTATCTATCTATCTATCTATCTATCTACTATCTGTCTGTCTGTCTGTCTGTCTGTCTGTCTGTCTGTCTGTCTGTCTCTCTCTCTGTCTCTCTCTCTCTCTCTCTCTCTCTCTCTCTCTATCCATGTGTGTATCTATCTATCCATCTGTCTATCTCTCTCTCTCTCTCTCTCTCTCTATCTCTATCTATCTATCCATCTCTCTATCTATCTATCCGTCTATCTATCTATCTATCTATCTATATCTATCTATCTATCTATATCTATCCATCTATCTACCTATCTATCCATCCATCCATCCGAGAGTACAGGTACCTGCATAACTTGGTAGCTGTATTTGTTGGGTCATAGTGGATTCCAAACACATGTTTCTATGCTAAGCTAAAAACCTTGATTTCCTAAGAACTGAACTGTTGGTCCGCCATGGGTACATTCCCTGTCTAGGGGAACGCATGGTAGGCCCACAGAAAGGAGAGCACATAGCCCTGGGGGAGATTTGATATCCCTAGTAAACACGTGACACGACTAGGATTGATCACTGGTTTTCTCTAGGATAGGATGGGACTGCTCATTTCAGCCCCCCCCCCCCCCCCCCCCCCCCCCCCCCCCCCCCCTTCCAGACGAGGAACTGCGTGTAGGACTGTACAGTATTGAAATAATCTGCTGGCACCAAAGGAATTTGATGCTTTCTGTAGGCTGTCCACACATTAATGGTAGGTTTAGATCTGTACATCTTCCTCTCTTTTATTCTTAATTTCCTAATGTAATCAAGTCTAACAAACCGAAAATGGTCAGTTATTCAGAGAGAGAGAGAGAGAGAGAGAGAGAGAGACTGTCACTCGTGCACACACGCATTCATGACAGCATTAACTCCATACGCACACGCAATCCCTCCAGTCAACCAAAAGGCGCATTACCGAATGTCTTTTCTTCTCCCCCTCTCCTCCAGGGAAAATACTTTACTAAATGAATCAAACAATTAATAAACAAATTTCATACATGTTCTCTCTCTCTCTCTCTCTCTCTCTCTCTCTCTCTCTCTCTCTCTCTCTCTCTCTCTCTCTCTCTCTCTTCACACTGAGAGATAAATCAGGTTACGAACTGAAATCAATAAATCCTTACAAAAGTCCGTCTTGCCGAAGAAAGAATATTCACAACCTTCAAAATTATAAAGTCATGGCCTTCACATAACATTGGCCCAAGATCCAGACCAGGAGAATAAATACTTCCTGCATTCATGATGCCATACCTGCATCAGAGATAAGGCTCGCCCTATACTGTCATGATGCCCTGTCCGCATCAGAAAACGTGTCGCCCCCCTTGAACTCACCTGTCACTGGAGAAATGATGAGATCCGACTCCTCTACCCGAGTCTTTAATTGCTGGGGCTGAACTACCGATGTGTTCCCCACACCATGGCCATCGTTAACCACCCGTCTCAGAGGAGGAATAGCTGACGGGGTGAAGGGTAAAGGGTGAAGGGCTGAAACACGAATAAGGTTCGTGTAAGTAACCTGCTTCCCAATTCAACATATGAATTCTTTCTTTCTCTTTTCTTTAGGTTTTCCCCTGTAGCTTTCCCCAACTATCTATGGCTCACCTAGTAATGACTGGTCAGCGGTGAGGACCCCTTGACCAACGTCCTGACAGGTTCGAGTCTCTAGGCCATCTGCTGGGCTAAAACTGATTCTTTCCTCCCTCCTCTTAGCGAGTGCATACTCAGTATTCAAAGCACATGACCAGCACCTTACCAGCCCTTATTAAACTATCTCTCAGCGATCACTTTCACCCAATGACCACCATTGTTTATTTCAATGAGTGATCCTCACAATTATTGGGGACGCCGGCTACACTAGTCAAGCCACATCAATATTCTTCCTTTTTAGTTGTGGCATGGGGAAATGATTCATATCACTAGACTACATGTGATGGAGCGTCACATGCCTTGATGTGAGGCCACGTCACATGACAGAGACAGAGAGAGAGAGATGGTTTGTTATTAACAGGTCTTGGCCTCTCATCAAGGTGTGCGTGAATTATATACGGGTGTAGGTAAACAAGATATACAGAAGACAAAACGAAACAGGACATGCAACATATAGAAGACACACCATAAAGATTAAATTATTAAGAGAGAGAGAGAGAGAGAGAGAGAGAGACTGTTTATTCATGAACAGGTCTTGGCCTCTCATTAATGTGTGTGTGTGTGAATATTATACAAGTGTAGGTAAACAAAATATACATAAAACAAGACGACACAACTCGTGTAACGTCTAGAAAATATCATACAGATTTATTCTAAGAGAGAGAGAGAGAGAAAGACAGAGAGAGAGAGAGAGAGAGTGCGCGTGCGTATTTTCCTTCACTCATTTGACATCCATTCATCTTTGTAATTTTGGACAAAGTGGTTCAACATAGATGAAAAATGAACTTAAAAAAAGAAATAAAAAACGAGGGGATATGGAGCATTTAATGAAATCTTTGATTTCCAGTCTTTCAACACAAACACGTGTGTCTGTGTGTGTGTGTGTGTGTGTGTGTGTGTGTGTGTGTGTGTGTGTGTGTGTGTGTGTGTGTGTGTGTGTGTGTGTACAGTTTGCCCTGCACGCCCAGTCATTTAATCCATCCTTCAAAACCAGGTTTCATACTCCGAATGTCACGGTGTTTCCAGACCAAAATTTGCTTCGTCCTGCCGTGTACAATATTGATGCTGGGGCTTTTGGAGGCGCACTTTTTTCCACTGGCAGATCTAAAGCCATGTCTGGTCTCTTTGGTAATGTTAATTCCAGTGTCGGCCTATGCTATTCAGCCACTGTCATGAACCACAGAGGCCAGTCATCCGCTGATGTACCAGATGTGCCTTTCAAGACAACTCCCATCTTTTGAAACCTGACTTCTCAACTAAAAACTGGCAAAAAGTTAAGGGCCACCTGTCATTTTGACGTTAGTATCTGAGTGTGTAAATAATAGGCTTGAAACGAAGTCACAATGACCCAAACTTGGTTAGACATACTGAACAGATGTTCCTTAACAGATCACAACACCTAAAAAACCCACCGCGGTACAAGGTGGAGCGCAGCTGCACGTGCGGAAACCACGTAAAACCGGTAAAACGGGTGCCTGTGGGAGCATATGAGTTTGAAAAAAAAAAGGGCGAAATGCTCGTGGTCAATCATGATGCACATGCATGGCACCCTCGTTCATGAACACAGATCAGACGCCGTTAGTCACAAATCTGTAAACAGAACGGTCGTCTACGCCAGTCCAAAAAGCATGGCACAAAGGCAAAGACTGGACCCTGCCGATCGTGGAAGTGCCTTAACGTTGATTGACGAAGGGATTTCTGGCCGCGAGGTGGCTAGGCATCTGAACGTGTCCCATTCCACCATCCAACGTCTTGTAGAGAGGTTTTAGGCCACTGGCAGCGTGCAGGATCGGCCACGATCAGGCCGTCCTTGGTGTACCGACAGACATGCTGACCGATTCCTCCTGCTGTCTGCCCTACGCAATCGGACTATCACCTCATCCACCTTAGGCCATGAGCTCCTGCAGGCTGCAAATGTCAATGTCAGTAGAAGGACAGTTTGTAACCGTTTGCACAAGTTCGGGCTGTCATCCGGAGACCAGCAGTCCGAGTACCACTTACTCCAGCTCACCGCAGAGCACGGGCGGACTGGTGTCGTCATCACGTTCGCTGGACGAGGCAGCAATGGTCTCGAGCGCTGTTCACAGATGAGTCCCGCTTCACCTTGGAATTCAATGACGGCAGGACCCGAGTGTGGCGAAGGCCAGGAGAACGTTTTGCTGACGCCACAGTTCGTGAGGTGGATCGTTACGGAGGGGGTTCTGTGATGGTCTGGGGTGGCTTCAGTCGTCAAGACAGAACTCCCCTGTACGTCATTCAAGGCATGCTGACAGGGGTGCGGTACCGTGACGAGATTGTGAGGCCCCTGATCCAGCCCGCCCTTCAGGCCATGGGTAACGCTGCTGTTTTCCAAGACGACAACGTCCGTCCACACCGAGCCCGTGTCGTGGACGATCATCTGCAGCAAGAGGGGATCATCCGGATGCAGTGGCCATCTCGCTCACCCGATCTGGCTCCAATTGAGCACCTCTGGGATGTCTTTGGACGGCGGGTGGCCCACCACCATCCCCCACCTGTTGACGTGGCCCAGCTCACTCTCTTTCTGCAGCAGGAGTGGCAGGCCATACCGCGGGACACTCTTCGGACCCTGGTGGACTCCATGCGTCGACGTTGTGCCGCTTGCCTAGCGGCAAACGGTGGCTACACTCGGTACTGAATGGTGCAGTTTTCAGTTGTGGCTTATGTGACGATCCTGAGGAAGGGTGATTGGACATTACAGCCCGCTGTCCGCGTTTGATTTGTTGATTTCGTGCAATGGTCCAATGAATTTGTTCTTGAATAAATCTGGAAGATTTTGCATCCGTTCTTCTTAACATTGGCTGTAGTGTTTTTTTGGTCTGGGAGACAGCGTTGGCAATGGCCCTTAACTTTTTGCCAGTAGTATATTTTTGGAGGTCGTTGTTGAGAGATTGCTTTTTCCATACTACAGCTAGTCAAGCAACTCACACAGATCCCGATTTATAATCATTGTTGTCACTGTTGCTTTTATTTCTGTTGTTCATAATGATGTTATGCAGCTAATCTCAATACCCAGCTTGGTCATGAAAAGCATTTTGAACAGAAGACTTTTCGTACATCTTCTTCCCTTCAGGATTGTGAATTTACGGGAACACAGAAGGCTAAGAATAATAGTATCTCCCTGTTCATGGTTAGTGTTCTGAAGCGAAGTGTATGGGTGTGCAGGTTCGAGTCAGCCCTGTACTTCGCAACCCAGGAACGCTTCAAAAGCCAGTTGTACCACCTGGTCATGGACCCAGCCTCCCTCCCTTCCAGCAGGGACAAGACCGTCACCGTCACACTCTCCCCCGACTCCCCTACGGCCAAAGAACCCCTCCCCTCCGGAGGAGACCCTGCAGACCCCAGCAGCGACAAACCGCTCAGTAGTCCAGGTACACTCTGCGACCGGAAGGAAGAGGCGGATCACGTGGTACACCACGTGATCTTGGACTGCTCAGCCATGACTTACATTGACGTGTCCGGGGTGGACGTGCTGACGCTGGTCATGACCCAGTTCTCCCTGTCCGGCGTGGACGTCTGGTTGGCGGACGTGCCCGCGGACACCTTGGGCACTCTGCAGCGGGCAGGCTTTGTGGAGCAGGTGGGCAAGGACAAGATTTTCTACTCCGTCCTGGACGCTTTGCATCGACTGCAGAGAATGGAGGCGTTTTCTGACAGATTGTAGGGAAGGGGCGGTGGCGCTAGGAACAATGTAGTCCGTGTGAATGGCGAGTGGGGACGGGGAAAAAGCGGATCTGTCAGACATTTTGGGAACTAATGGCGGCATGTGACACACACCCTTGTGGAAGCTAAAGGCATTCCGGAAAAGGCCAAATGCAAACACAGACAAAGAAGAAAATGTGCTAAGTAACGCATGTTTGATAATACGCGATGCACAACAAATGAAGTTTTGGACAAAAGTATTGGCTTCATACACCATACACTCACGGGTGCACACACACACACACACACACACACACACACACACACACACACACACACACACACACACACACGCAGAGGTGTTTTCTGATATATGGTAGGGGACATTAAAAAGAAATGAGTGTATGTGAATGGTGAAAGGAAACGGGAAGAGGACGGATCTGTGGGACTGTTGGGAACGGAAGGAAACATTCTAGGCCTTAACAAGAAAGGAGGAATGTTACACATATCCTAGCAGAAGCTAAGGCATTGCCGGTAAGGGCTAAATACAAATATGAACAAAGAAGATAAGGTGCAGAGTAACGCTTGGTTGATAATACACAATGCAAAAGAAGAGGACAAATTGATTTTTGGACACAGTGACATTGGCTGCAGACGTCACACACACACGCACGCACGCACGCACACACGCACAGAGAGAGAGAGAGAGAAAGAGAGAGAGATGCACAAAATGGTACTCCCCCAGATAGTTTGTTAGCCGCAAAATGGCAATGTTGAAACACAAAACAAAGGCGAAGAAATCAGAACAGTTAGTATAATAGCCGCAAAAATAGACCGCAGGAGCACGAAAAATGAACGTGAGGGAGGGAAGGCGGAAGGATCGAGTGAGGGAGGGGGTGGACAAAGTAAGGCAGGGGTAAGGCAGGGGTGAGGGGAGGGAAGGGAGGGGGAGGGAAGGTGGGGAGACAAGAGAATGCGCTGACTCTCTTAAACTACAAGTAATATACACCAAAACGTTGTATGTTGCCCTCTGTATTCAGTAACGCTTCACTCGGTTTCCGTCTCCATTCCAATCTAAGCAAAGCGGAAGTATGGGGAAAACGTGACAAAAGAAAGAAAGTCTGGTCAGCAGAAAGATGGAAGAAGAAGAATACCCAGTAATACTGGACACGAGTTGACGAGGAAATGGGCGGACAGGGGGTGGGTGGGGTGGGAGGCAGGAAAGGGAAAGGAAAGTTGCAAGACTCAATGACACGGACGTCATACGTGGACGGGGACCGAGCCTGCGTTTGGCTACCTTTTTAAAAATTTTTTTTAGTAGGGTTTACTTATTCTTTTGTAACTGGTTTTAGTTTTTGTCTGAATATGTGTTTTTTGTTTCAATTTGTTTCACCCAAAATGTATGGGTTTTAGGAGGGATGAGCGGAACTATATAAGGGCCCCCCAAAACTCACACGTGCGCATGCACCCATACGCACACGCGCGCAATGCACACACTCACACACACACACACACACACACATATATATATATATATATATATATATATATATATATATATATATGTATATATATATATCTGTACATGTATGTACATGTGATTATAAAAATAGCAGATCTCTCTGTTCTCCATGCGTATGCACTCTCTCTCTCTCTCTCTCTCTCTCTCTCTCAAACACCACAACACGCACATATACAGACACAGATACAATGACACACACACACACACACACACATACACACACACACACAACACACACACACACACACACACAGAGTTGCTGATAAAGCTTTTGGGAAATACGTTCACACCTGCATATTTGGACGGAATGAAACAAATACAGGGATGTTGAGTGGGAAAGAGGGTTGGACTGGAGAAAGGTGGGGGGTATAGTTTTTCATTTTCTCGTTAATTCCATATCTTTTTGCAAAGATTTAGACGCAAAGTCATTCAGGAATAAAACGGCAAGTAATATTTTTCGATTCTGAAACGTACGGAGATTGCAGCAAGTGTCCCTCAAATAGGAATAACACGTGTGAATTAGGACTACCAATTTTAATGTCAGTACCGACACTCATGCGGGACATCTGAAACATAACCCCATTCTTCTTTTAAATCAGCTTTTTTTCCCTTACTGTTTAATCATGCAGTACGATATTCGAACTGTGTTGGTGGCAATCAGGAAAATGGCTATAAAGAATTGTAATCGATGAGGATGAGGACGATAAAGGTGATGCTATAGATTTGCATTCTGCTCTGTGTGCCAAACAGGAAAGTGGTGTAAAAAAATTGTAATCGATTAGGGTGAGAATGACAAAAATGATACTATACACTTCCATTCTGGTCTGAGACCACATCACAGGTGTGTAATCTGTTTTTTACTACTTCCATAATATATCCCGGTGTCAACCAGACTCGAGAGATACAGAAACGTGAGGTGTTGGTGAGGAAAATTTGATTAGAGACGCATCCGTGAAGGGATGAAAACTCGATTGTGTGATTCCAGTCTTCTCAACTGATCCCACAGCAAACTCAACTCTAGTCAGGAGTCAGCCAGGGATCAAAATTCAAAAATGGCTCTGAAAGGAATCGAACGCATGACCTCAGAGCCGGAAGTCTGAAAGGCTAACCACTTCGCCACAGAAGCTGCTGAAATATGGCTCTTTTTTTTTTTTTTTTTTCGCTGACAATCTGAAATGTGCGGACAGTTCTGTAGGCTCCTTTCGCTCTCTTGAAGTGTCTATCCTCGTTTGCCATACGATCCATGTTGAAGATAGACCCCGAACGCAAATGTAACATCACGCATCAAGTTTATAACCCTCTCTGTACACTAAGCAATACAGTCGCAGCGCTTTCTTTCAGGAAAGCTGATCTTGTCTTTGTTGTACACTAAGCAATACAGTCGCAGCGCTTTCTTTCAGGAAAGCTGATCTTGTTTTTGTTCTGTTCGGATGGTGGGGGAAAATTACACTATTTGTGCAGAGGAATTTATACAATTAATCTTTTTCACGGCTTGAAATTGGCAAACATATCTCAATCATTTGCTGCCCAAGCTGACTTTGGCCATGTGCTGTGATACAGCTCGCAACATGACTGTGGCAAAGCAATGAGGAGAATGTTGATAGCTTGGTTGCGAAGTGTGTTAAAAAAAGGTGTGTTTGTGTGTGTGTGTGTGTGTGTGTGTGTGTGTGTGTGTGTGTGTGTGTGTGTGTGTGTGTGTGTGTGTGTGCGTGCGTGCCGGCGTGCATGCGTGCGTGTGTACGGGCATGTTAACAAGAATATGTTTTTTAAGATAGACAGAGAACGTACGTGGAATGAAGCAACATGGGAACAAATGCATGTGACACTTTGAGAATGTTTTGTATTTCACACAATTGAATACATGTGATTTGTAAACGATCGTGTTTATATTTGATGATCAAAACAGTCTTCCAGGCTGTGTTGTAAGAAAAACGAAAAGTGAGCCATCGAAATGGTTAGAACAGAAACGATTTCACACGGCAATGAAACTGGAGATTAGGTGTCAATACTATAGCAGCACGGTCTGATTTTTTTTCTCAGCAAGTCAGTTAATTCATTAGTTTGTAGTGAAAAATATCATGTGATGGACCACGTATCTGCTGCTATGTATTCAAATGAGGTTTTCACTTACATATGCAAAAAAAGTGAGTCTGTGTACCCCCCTAGTTTTTGGTTTGTTGCAGCGTGCCCCAACTTGGTATAACTATAGATATTTATGGACCTCTACCAGCCGTCCCATTTGTGAACATATACCAAATGAGAACAGCTGCAAATACTGTATTTTCTGCAATGTTTTCGCTGTTGCAAAAGTGAATTTTCTTTACACATCATGGTTAGATAATTCTGTTCTACATACCGATGAAAGTATGCTACACGATCTTATATGCAAACGTTGTATAGAGAAATGGTCACTTTCTATCAAGATCGACTTTTACAATGCGAATTCTACGAAATAGAGATGTAGATGTGAAAGTAATATATTACCAAATATAGAAGTAGGATAGACCACGTAGATGCGAATGTAATATATTACCAAATATAGAGGAAGGATAGACCACATGAGTCCAGTATTTATGTTGAATTGAAGCGAGTGAAACCAGGCTAAGGCAGTAAAAACAGTCTATCTCATTTCAGTGTTAAGACATCCTAATGACAGAGAGAGAGAGAGAGAGAGAGAGAGAGAGAGAGAGAGAGAGAGAGACTATGACATATTTAACCAGCAACTTGATGTTGATCATCCCACAGAAGAGGTCGAAATTCAATCTACTTGGCTCGCTCTATCTCGCCCCTCTTTGCCCATCATCCACCTGTACCTTTCATCCTCCTACGGTGTTTATCCTTCACATGTGAGTTCAAAAGGCATTGCCTGTTTTCATAATACGACTCAAATCGTCATTTCCTATGTTTATTACTTGTAAGTGAAACAGGCTTCACATTTGAATGAAATGCCTACTGCCTCTCTTCATCCCATGTGAGTCAAATAGCATTGCCTTTGTTCATAACATGCGATTCGAACAGACATTGCCTTTGTTCATAACATGTGGGTCAATAGACATTGCCTTTGTTCATAACATGCGAGTAGAACAGACATTGCCTTTGTTCATAACATGCGAGTAGAACAGACATTGCCTTTGTTCATAACATGCGAGTCGAACAGACATTGCCTTTGTTCATAACATGTGAGTCAATAGACATTGCCTTTGTTCATAACATGCAAGTAGAACAGACACTGCCTTTTGTTCATAACATGTGAGTCAATATACATTGCCTTTGTTCATAACATGTGAGTCGAACAGACATTGCCTTTGTTCATAACATGTGAGTCAATAGACATTGCCTCTGTTCATAACATATGAGTCAATAGACATTGCCTGTATTCATCACATGTGGGTCAATAGGCATTCATTGCCTCTATTCATAACACGTTAGTCAAATAGGCATTGCCTCTATTCATAACACTTTAGTCAAATAGGCATTGCCTCTACTTCATAACACGTTAGTCAAATAGGCATTACCACTATTCATAACGCGTTAGTCAAATAGGCATTGCCTCTATTCATAACGCGTTAGTCAAATAGGCATTGCCTCTATTCATAACGCATTAGTCACACAGGCATTGCCTTTGTTAACACATGAGTCAAATAGGAATTGGCTTTTTTTCGCCAAACGTGAGTCACAGAGGCAATGTCTGTATTCATACCATGTGAGTCAAAGAGGCAATGTCTCTATTTATATAACGTGAGTCAAAAAGACAATGTCTCTATTCATAACATGTGAGTCAAAGATGCAATGTCTCTATTCATACCGTGTGAGTCAAAATAGGCATCGCCTCGTGTGTCATTTTTATTTCAAATGCCATGATCAAAACTATTCTTCTTATTACATAAGATCGATGTTAGTCGGAATTTGTGTGTTTCTGAACATCGACATTCAGTTTCATGTGTTTAAGGTGTTCATTATTCACGTGCAATTATAAAGCATAGGTAATGGAATGTATTATCTGTTCCATTATCATCGTATCATCAATTTCCGGTCATCGTCGTCATCATGATCATGATCATTATCATCATCATGATCATTATCATCATCATTATCAACAACATCATCATTATGATCATTATACATGTATACAATTTCCCAGTGAAAGCTC
>JADBJO010005619.1:60000-65000 GCA_016801955.1 Conus betulinus | reverse complement strand
TGCCCATCACGGCAATGTCGAGTGGAAGCAGGAGAACCTCAGAACCAAAGCTCGTGTCTGGCACAAGACAGCTCTTGTTTCTCTCTCGCTGTCTCTACACCAGACCTGAAGTGTTGGTCTGAGTCATAGTCTTTCGGATAAGGCGATAAAGGGCGGTCCTGTGTATAGAATGCTTTAAACTCGAATCAAAGATAAAAAATTATTTGGGAAGGTGAAAAGGCGTACAGAAATGGAAGAGAGAGAGAGAGAGAGAGAGAGAGAGAGAGAGAGAGAGAGAGAGAGAGAGAGAGAGAGAGAGAGAGAGAGAGAGAGAGAGAGACTTCATACATACGATAGCCAAGTACTCGCACCAGAAAGAGAACACTGAATCTGACACAGAGAAACATGTTGTTACAATAAAGTTACATAATACAATACGATACAATACAACTCAATGCAACGCAACGCAATGCTACACAACACACACACACAACACAACACAGCACAGCACAGCACAGCACAGCACAGCACAGCACAGCACAGCACAACACAACACACAACAAAACACAAACGTAAGACAACACAATACAACACAACGCTCTATACGATTCGATAAAATATTATTCAACACGATAGAACACGATACTAACGATACCAAACGACACGAGACAATACTGAAGAATGCAAGACAAAACGACGCGATACAATACTATAACGACACGATACAATACTATAACGACGCGATACAATACTGTCCAATGCAATAAAATGCATCACAATGCAACAGACATGTACATTTGGAAGAGTATAAACTGTAAAGTAAGATGAGAGTGGGGGCGGGGGTGGGGTAAAAACAATAAAGAAAAATGTGTGTGTGTGTGTGCGCGCGCGCGCGCGCTCGCGCGTGTGTGTGTATGACTGTGTGTGTGTGCGTGTGTGTGTGTGTGCACGCGTGCGTGCGTGCGTGCGTGTGTGTGTGTGTGTGTGTGTGTGTGTGTGTGTGTGTGTGTGTGTGTGTGCGCGCGCGCGCGCGTGTGTGTGTGTGTGCTTGTGTATCCGTGGCTACATTTTACACATCGATGATAACGTTCAGGCCTGTAAGTTTATAAACAGATGACATGAGCCCCCCCCCCCCCCCCCCCCCCCCCCCCCCCCCCCCCCCCCCCCTACCCGTCTTTCTCCCACCACTCCCAGACCTTCCACATGTGAACGACAACATGATAAATGTTGACAGTCGGGATATGAATACTTGGCACAAGGAGGCACTGAAGTTCGAAAAGTCGCAGGTACAGTTTAGGTTTTGGATACGGTGTGAAATAGATCAACTCAGTTCAGTCTCAGTGGCAAGGCTACACAAGGATACGCGCAGGGGATGTTAAAGTGCACTGATTTGGGGGTCTGTCTGCATCAACAGAACATTGTGAGTTAACCTTTCTCATGTTGTGTGGTGGACAGGAGCACAGCAGAGCCCGGGCCCAGGGGAAACTTGCGATCCTATGGCACAAAACTGTGATCCAGGAATGATCTGCGACGGCACTGATACTACATGCAGTAAGTATACCACGGACAAGGGCCGTCACCCTGTATGGGTTTCACCCACTTCCTGTTATTTAGAGTGCTGTGCCCCAAAACGTTATGTATAATGCAGCGGTTATAAAGTTTCGTAAGAATCTGCTGTTTTTCTTCTTCTTCTTCTTCTTCTTCTCTCTCTCTCTCTCTCTCTCTCTCTCTCTCTCTCTCTCTCTCTCTCTCTCTCTCTCTCTCTCTCTAAGAGAAGACATATTTTAGTCTGATTTATTCCAAATTCCATCTTTTATTTTAGTCCTTGATTCAAATCCAGTTTTTTTTTTTGTGTTTTCTTTTGGCCATGTTCCCATGTGTGTCATATAGAAATATCGATAGCTCGTGTGTAAATAGTTGCCTCCCCTGTTGGGATAGTTCATTTTGATGTTAAGTACAGCTTACAGACTCTGTCCTCAACGAAAATGGGATTTGAATTTTCTGAGTAAAACTTCCAATCCATACGAGACTGATTAAATTATTTAAAAACATTGTGTGGATCGTAGTTGTTTTTCCTATCTATTTTCCGTAATTGGTAATGAATAACAGTTGTGTAATATGGATTCTTATAATATTTATGCTTTACATTTGTCAATTTCTAACTTATTTTGTAATCTGTTGTGTGTTAAATTGATTAAGTAACATTTTTTATCATGATATTTCATTCCTCATAATCGAACAAAGAAAGTAATACCGTAAGTTTGTTGAATCTTTATCATGTACGGAACTCTTTTTCTGAAAACTAATATGCTGAGAGAATAGGACAAAAGGCTGACAACGTACCTAGAGTGTTTTTTTTCTCATGGGTCCGGTCTCTCAGTTTTTTTCAGACCTGCCTGAGTGTTCTTACGTTTCAGGTGGCAAATGTGATTACATTTCCTGGACCAGGTCTTCCAGCTTACCAACCAGCCAGTGTGAACTTACATTTGAGGTGGCGAATGTCATACATTCCCTCCATGAATATTCTGTAATGTTCTCCCCAACATCACACTTATGGAACGTTAGCCTGGTGGAGGTTGACAGACGGCGCGATGTTGTTAATCCAGGCTGCAATCGAGCCAATATGATCGCTGTATCTTAGCAGGCAGCGTGGATGGAGTGAGACGAACCTGGTGGAACTTATCCCTCTCCTGGTCAGTATTCCTTGTTTGGTTTACTCCCCACATGAAGCAGGTAGGACCTACCAAATTACATCGGTTAACTGTAGGGGAGGAGGCGTACTGAGTGAGCAGTGATGACTGGAACAGCAACAGAATTCAATGGATTAAGGCAATGGAAATCCTGTTCATGGATCACGAGCAAATATCCTGGAGATGTGTTACACTTGAAGGGTCTGCACAAAAATAATAAGAGACAAGGGAGGAATGCAGTACTATGAAAAGAGGATCAACCAGAAAAGAAAAGATTAAAGGGAAGCTGGATGAAACACTGTGTGAAGAATCTGATTGTAAAAACAACCTGGTCAACAGCCACACAGAGAAAGCTTCTGAGACTGTGAAAGTCTGCACAGCATAGAAATAAAGTGCCGTCAGCAGCACTCTGTACACAGACAGCAGCTGTCTCACACAGGAAGGAGATATGAAAAAAAGGGAACAAACTCTGCAATGAACAGAGCAAAGGAGCGTGCTCACAACACGTCTTTCCTCAAATGAAGAAGCTTTGCTAACCCTGAAGTCACTGGAATGAGGGAAAGGCTGCGAGCTCTCACCTCTCTCCTGCTGAACTGTTCAAGCATGGGAGAGAGGCATTAACTGTTAAACTAACTGCATGTGCAACGAAGCATGGGCACTTTGCCAAGCGGCTCACGCCATAGACTCCGTCACTGATAGTCAGTCTTCCCCCAAATGGAAGCCTGCAATACTGCCAGGACAACTGCACCATTCGTTAAATCAGACACATAAGCAGAGTAATCGCTCAATACCATTCTGAACGGATTACAGCTGCAAGCAGATATGGTTACTGCTGAAGAAGGCTGGATTCGACAAAGACATAACTACAGTCAAACAGCTCATTAATCTGCTTAATCTTCGCGCAAAAAAAAAAAAACAAACAAAACAAAAAAAAAAACAAAAACAACAACAACAAACTCCAATACTAGAGTGAGTTCTGCCATAGCTCAATGGACTTCAAGAAGTTTTTTTTGACAGAGTCTAACACTGCGCGGACACATTGAAAATAGAACATTAACATCGAGAAGAAGGCTAATCAATGCCACCTAGCGACATACTATATAGCAACCCATGTGGGACTCATACACAGCACATATGGAGAGTGGGTCCATACTTAAACTGGAATTAATCACGGCTGTCTTTGATATATCCCATGCTTTATTTAAACATATGCCTGTAAAAATGATAACTGTTGCACTAGAAGACCATGTCAGCACCGCCAGCATTTGAGGAAGAGCTATTGCGAACTTTTGCTTCACAAGGACATTCAAAGGCCTCAATATGAAAAACAACAAAAACAAATGACGTAGCAGAATCGTCCATGTGTCAGAAGAACAAGCCCAGTATGTAAACAAGCAAACACAATCATCAGTATATTACTCTCTCTCTCTCTCTCTCTCTCTGTGCAAGTGTGACATGTACACACACCTGGTTAAGTGCAGATGTTTTCTACAAACTCTGTGTGTGTGTGTGTGTGTGTGTGTGTGTGTGTGTGTGTGTGTGTGTGTGTGTGTGTGTGCGTGATTGCGTGCGTGCGTGCGTGTGTGTGTGTGTGTGTGTGTGTGTGTCTGCTTGCCATCTTTTGTGTTTCAGTGGAAATCATAACACACACACACACACACACACACACACACACACACACACACACACACACACACACACACACTCACACACACCAGCAAGTCTGTGTGCAGAGCGGTGACAAAATAGATGATTTGCACTAGTATCCACGGCAGTGTCAGTGTACAATAATTAATATATGGAATTGTTCCTTTCTTCAGAGATATTTGCTGGTGGAATGTGCGAGGGTGTAGAGCAATGGTGTACGGACAACGCGTTCTGCGATGAGGACTGTTTGGTTTGTAGTAAGTCAGCTTCTATCACTTTTTCCTCTCCCAAAGTTTTCCTGGTTAATGACTGTCATCTGTGTTAATATTGTTGTATGTTGTCCACTCGAAGATCTTAAAAAAGAGAACCAGATATTAGCTATAAAGTTCAGCTGATGTTTAGGACATGCTTATTTATTTTTCAAGAACAGAGACTATTAAACCAAACCTGACCTGCTTTTGGACCGGGGGGGGGGGGGGGGGGGCGCTAGGGGGGAATGAAGAGGGAAGGAAGGCAAAGGAATGGGGGAGGGGTAGAAGTAGAGGAGATGATGGGGATTATTCTTTTATCAATGAGGGCGAGAGGTTAATACTAACAAATCCCTCAACCACTTGAGGCAAAAGACACAATGTGAGAGAACTGCAGTGGCTAGGAGAACGGAATAAAATTCACGCAATCAGTACA
>JADBJO010005619.1:35000-57500 GCA_016801955.1 Conus betulinus | reverse complement strand
AGGCCACTATTTTTGTACCCCAGTTACACAGGCAGTTGATGCCACAATCAGTAATGAGATCACCGCTGGGCATATGGGACGCTTGCTACAGTCCCCCTGGTAAACTGAAAGCTAGGACAGAGCACTTTTGATGCTGAGTTGAAAAACCCAAAGAGTGTCCCCCCTGTATTCTTACAAACAAAAAAAAGGAGATCTGTTGTTCTTAATATCAGAAGAGGATTGTCCCCCAAAGAGAAAGCCCAAGAAGAAAAACCCACCCCTAAAAAAACACTTACACTTTCTTCAATATCAGATAGGATTGTCCAATGTGTTCTCTAAATCGTAGAAAATCCGTTTTCCCTCCTAGCAGCGGCGTAGCAGTTGGCACAGCCTGTGTTCGGAATGCAAGGTGCGATTCTCAGTAGAACTGGGCTCATAGGCTGAGCTCTGCCTAGATTCATCCGCTGTAACGATGTCTGTTATTCTTACAAGTGGAAAGCGATAGATGTAAATCGTCGAGCACAAATTTGTATTTGGCGTTGATATTTTTCTGACAGGATATTTTTTTCATTGTTCACTTCGATTATTCCATACGCTACTGAAGAAAATATTCAATATGGTACTGAAAAACAGTTTGTTATGCCACCCCCCTCTCCCCCATCTCCCTCCCCCCACTATTTCCGAAAACCATTCATTCAAGTCCCTGTTCGCGAACATGTCAACTGATATTTGTCGCCCCCCCCCCCCCCCCCCCCCCCCCGAACGTTTTCTTAATTGTTTCTTTTATGCTTTATACGATCACATAATTCATCAAGAAGTAGGTAGCTTTATATATGCCTATCCCATAGATGCTTTCAACATTTGTACTATGTACACATTTTCACTATCCACATTTTCCAATATACACAAAGGAACGCCACATGGTTACACATTTAGAACAATAAACACACATGCTTTTTCATATAGACACACAACTACTAAAGGCTCCTGGAAATTATGGAATATGGAATATGATCGCTGCAGAGATACTTATTTTCAATAAGAAAACGTTTACCAACAGAAATTAAGTTAGAAAAAAAAAAAACGCACTATGACGAGAAGAAATATTCTAGTGTAATAGTTTCATGATCGTATATTTCATAACAGATTTTGTTTTCACGTTTTGAAAGCCATATGTCGTACATGTATGCCTAGCGTGTCTGCCACAATGTGGCTGCCTCACTGTTATGGTTTGGGCCGACATACCACGGTTATTCGACCGATAGTAGAGGTAAAGGAATAGAACCGTCTCTTCAGCAGTCATGGCTGAGTGACTCTGAATGCGGCTCATTCAACTTGATTATGTTGGGAGAATCGTTTTACTTAAAGAACTGTAATCTGTTGACTGCGGTTGTTCGTATATTGCACTGGTCCCTGCTCTCTCTCTCTCTCTCTCTCTCTGTGCGTGCAGGGGGGGGGGGAAGTAGTGGGGGCGGGGTCAATGATATTGACATGTTCTCTTGGAGCTCAACATCAATAAATGTTCAGTCGTTTTTTTCCATCTATACAGGTGTAGCGAAAGGCAGGAAAAAGTAGCAATAGCTGTGTGGCAAACCCAGTATATTGTAGGAAAACGAAATGCTGTCTGAATGTACCCCAAAGGTAAGGAAAGGTAATGTTGCTTATCGTCCGACGATCGCAAAAGGCTGTATCAGGGCTGTCGCCACGTTAAAGTCAACTCACAAGTCATCAAAACAACAACAACAACAACAAACAACAACAACAACAACAAGCAGCATTCACACATCTCTTTAAAATACACCTTCCGGAAACACACCAGACACTTTTTTTAAAATCTTTCTTCGTAAAATCTTAGATCAGACGAAAAACGTTAATCTCTTTTAGAAATTCAAAGATCACGTCAGGTGGGACATCTCTGAGCAAGGTTTTAACTGGAGTCTCCGATTATATGCTTAAACACACATGTCACTGAACAGTTATTTAGATGAAGTGTGAAAAGAGCAACTGTTAGTATTTTAAGTTCTTGTTTAAAGCCAACTCAGTCCCTCATGACAAATGAGGATATCCCCCTGAAAGTTTATCAAGTACGCTCCGAAAATCATAGCGAACACAGGAACTCTCTCAAAGACTATGTTTACAAGCAAACGTATGTAACACAGTACAATTCAGTTCAAAACTGCATTCTACGATAAGAGGAATGAACACCACGTATGTGTACTGATGAAAAAAAATCGCAGGCTTAATTACCTTGAGGTCTCTTCTGTACTATTCCCATTATCATCATATTACAACAGCATCTAAAACATAGTCTGAAAGTTACCACCAACAGAAACATTCATATAATAGCATCAATTATCAATCATGATGATACTGGTATGAGACCTTTTAAAATGATTGCATATGAACAAATGGCCAATGAAAGAAGGTGCTCCTAACATAGAAACGTAACCAAGTATTTTGAAAGGTTGTGAATTTTAGAGTAAATATATAAAACCAGCTCAAACTTTGACCCACGTTTCATACCACTGGCACAGTTTTTCAGTATGTATATTGGTTTTTATCACGTGAATCGCTACATTATAATGGACTTTGGATATTTCAGAACTTTTTGCCAACATTTCACAGGTATAACCGATGAACTAATTTTCAATTCCAACGTAACAGCTTTCTTGATAGCAGACACAAACAAAAAAGTGTCCGTAGTCTCATGTATAAGCTGATCCCATCACCTTTTTTATTTCATAAATATTTTCTAATTCTTATGTTGTTTCTTGATACATCTTTTTCTTGATTCTTGTAAATATATTCATGTTTTTGTTCTTATGATTAGATGACCATTTTTTTTTTATTGTTATGTTTGATCTCAATGCTTTTTACATTTTGATATATCTATAACTGAGACAATTATTTGGTGAACTTGTTCATTTTGTTTATTTTGAACGTCAATTGTGCTTTGATTCTTATAACTACATTGATGGTTTGGAACTCTTTTGTTCGTTCGTTTTCAAAATTTACTTCCATTCTTATTACAGAGACACTAAGTTTGTATCCACATCTTTTTCTCAACATGTATTGTCTTCATTCACTGAACTATGTTAATGATTTTGTATTTTTCATGTTCGTATTCAACATTTATCATTTTTGTGACTAAGTTAATAATCTTGTATTTTTATGTTTGTTCTCGACATATTTTGTACGTTTTAATACTTATCACTTAGTTTATTCTTTTGTATCCTTATACTTCTGTCGAGTTTTGATTTTTGCGTTATGTTAATCAGTTTGTATTACCAATACTCACATCATTCCAAGAACACTTATGGTTGAAATACTAACCGACAGTAACTCTCGTGAAAGTTATTTCGTGTTATGTTCACAGATGAAAGTAATCTTCTTTATATTACGCAACCACCCAAAAGTACTTCACTATTTTAAAGAGCCGATATTGAAGCGACAGCGGTAAGGTGTGGAGATGAACTAAACCGGAATTGAACATTGTTATGCATCAGATCCCCTGCTATGCTTATTTCATCTCTGCATGTACACACCAGTCAAATCACACAAAGTAGATGTCAAAATATTAATCCTGGAAATTCACAGCCTTGGTGTTTAACTACATCTGTATTTGTATTCCTAGGGGGCCTGGCTGGTACAGTTGTCTCCCTTACACTGATGGCAGTTTCCTTGCTGGCCCTTCGACTCCTCTGAACACCGGAACTGCGTCACGTCTTCGGCAAAAGAATGTAATCTGACCTCTTTCATCATCGATTGTAGATTTTTTTTCTTTTTTTTTTTTTGCTTATGATAATCTGATTGAAAGTAAACTTAACTTAATTTGTTTTGAAGGAATAAGTAATAGCTCAGTAAGCAAATATGTCATTACTAATGCAAGACATACAGTATCTGTTTCCAACTCAGTCTTGTGTATAGATGCAGTGGCGATCTATATAAATGCTTTACTGTATTGGGCGTCTCCATTTGAATCGGGAATGTTGGGGGCAAATTTTCACAGGTCGTACTTTTGTATACTAAAAATTTATACTGGGGGCATATATTGAAATACAAATTGTACTAATGCTTTAAGATTACGTTCAAACATTAATAGAAAAAAATGGCGATAAACTAAACTTCACACGCAATCACTCATCCAGTGTATCATGTGATGATTACATAAAAAAAAAACCATCAGCGTGCCAGAATGACGGGATAACAGTGTACGAAATAAATGCTTTTGTCCTTTCTCACATTATTCTTCTATTAAGCCTGGGAAATAGTTTCTTTTCATGAAAATTAACACAATTCGTTTTTAAGATGATCACTCTTGCATCTTCTCTGATTCACCCAAATATGTATAGTTTGTTTTTTTTTTGTTTGATGATTCTGCACTGCTATAAAAATCAAAATAATCAAATCAGTATTCAGGAAATCTTTTAAAGCATGACCACTTTTTTCAAAAGGGTTTTGGTCTACGTCCTGAAAAAAAAAAATTTCACCTACAATCCCACAGAATGAATGTTTTTTCTATGTCTCATGTATGATCGGTTTTTGCAGTATCTCCATATCTTTTAATAGAGTTTCTGCCAAATCGAAATCTTTTCCAGTATGAGCATATGCTTTTTAAAACACTTTTGTCTTTCTAAGTCCAGTCAGAAAAAAATGCATGTACACAGTGCCGTACGTAGCATTTGATTATGTCCCTCTCCAAAGATACTTCATCTGTTTCTGTCTTTGTAATAATGCCAGTTAATACTGCTGCTGCTTGCAGGGAAAACATTTAACAGCGCCAGCATTTATCTTTTAAATCAACTTTCAAGATCCCCTAATCCTTCAAAGGTGGTCACAGTCTTCATGTTTTCGGTTCAAAATATGTTTTGAAGTATGTATTTCAGTTGTTTTTCTTTACGTATACCATATTGCTTTAATAATCGAAGAAATTGCTAGGAATTGTCTCCCTTGTACCTTCTCTTCGGTCAGCACTGGTTTTCGTGAACTCATGAGAAGCTCACTGTTCGGGTAGCCTTCGACAGTGTGGACACTTTGGGTTATCTGATTTCGACCATTTCAGCAGGTTTGAGCGGGAGAGCAGAAGGCCATACGCAGATCTACAGATGAAGTTGTTACCAAGAAATGCCGTGTGCCCTATTGCATTTCAACTGAGACCTCTTTGAGGAGCGTTTCCCCATATTTCACTACCCCCTGTTGGCCTTGCTGACTGCCTTCTGATTCTCTTCGCAGCCACTTCTTGCTTCAGCTCCTTGATTGTCACGCAACTCTCTGCATGCCTTTTTTGTATTTGACCAACACTTCATTTCCCTTGACCCTGGCCACTGTCTGTTGGTTTTGTTTGTCCTTGTTATTTACCCTGGTCGTGGTGGTTTTTTTTTATCATGACCCTGCCTCCTGAACTTTTTTTCCGTCAATTTCCAGACTGGGCCTGCTTGATCTCACAGCTTTGTCAACCACATCCGCAGGCACGGTAGGTACTGGCTTTACCCACTTGGTACTCCTCGACAATGGATTTTAGGGGCAGCTACAGCTCTGCTTGGCCGCAGTATGGAGCAACGTCAGTGAGTCCAGATGGGACACCAAGCTATTTCCTAAGTTGACTTTGGCCTTCACTGATTCCACTGTGCTGGTGCTGATATCATCATGTCTCAGCACAGGCCAGGGCAGCTGTGAGAGCAGCATAAACTGCAGACATCCCATCCTCTATTTATCAATACGATCACACTGGCCTGTTATCTGTAGATTTGATGAATTGGATAAATAGTTTCTGTATGCTTTGTAGACTTGTCAGATAAACTTCTAATATTTGTTTAAGTGGTATACTCAGTATCAATATTTTCTTTGATGTTCTCGAATAACGCATGAAATGCGCTGTTAGCACACCCAAATTGCTGCAATATCAAGATTAAATTTGTATGATATAGCACTCATGTTATTTATCATTGCCTGGAAAGTGGCAATGTGTTGAGAATCGTTTCGGGTACCCACTACGTGAATCTTAGAATATTGCTTTAACTGAACCAAACACAGAAAAAGACTTCTTCAACATGAGAAATGTGGCTGCTTGTCCAAATGAAAACTTTGATAAGATGATGCAAATGGCCAAAGGCAGTCTATCTTTATATCCTAATCCCATAAATCTGCACTAGCTACTTTCATTCTTTTTTTTTCTTGTTGCTATAATTAACTTTTATATTTGCATTCATTACTTTAGTCAATTAGCTGAGTGAATAAAACAAAATTAAACATTTTGGGAATATTGCATTTTTTTTTCTAACTCATACAAGCTGTGGCAGACATGATGGTTTTCCTATTATTAAGTGGCATGGAATGTTTTCTCTCACTAAAGCACAAGCCCATTTTCTTGTATCTCTCTTTTCATCTTGATTATTATCAGCTCATAATTATTTGCACATCAGCGATCCTAAAATTCAATTGTATTGGAAAGTCACCTCATCAGGTTAAAAAAAAAAACGGCAGCCTTAAACTCCACGCACACAGACATACAAACGCATGCAATCACACACACACACACACACACACACACACACACACACACACACACACACACACACACAGAGACAGAGAGACACACACACACACACACACACACACACACACACACACACACACACACAATAAATAATTTATTCATACACCTATAATTGATTTTCAGAACTCTGTTTATTCATAAACAGGTGTGTCAGGCATATGGTAACAATTTAGAAAAAAAAAGAACAGGGAATATTAATCATACAAAGAGTAAATTTTCCCAAACAGGTATAATATTTGTCTGCATCTCATATTCACAAAAACTGTCTTTACACACATTTGCATTTTCTTCCAGCAAAATCAACTGGTTTCACATTTTTCCTGATGATAAACGAAAGTGAAAATCTTGGAAAATTAAAACTATAGGCCAAATTCATGATATACCTATAAAGCTAGGAAGATGAAAAATTGAAGTCACATAACACCCATAAGATGCTTGCAACAGTTCTTATACAGTTACTGATAAAAAGCAAGTGAATTACTCATCTGGACTTATTGGTTCATGGAAAGGGTTCACGCAAGAGCAATGCACTTGATTTCAACTGCTGGTTTTGTTTCATCACTGAAACTTATCTAAGCCTGGGTCCCTCCTGGTGATCGAATTAATGTGAAGTCCACAGGATATTGTTGGGAATTTGTAACCAGTTTTTTTTGCCACACTAAGCTAAAATAACAATCTATGTTGTGCCCCACACTAAGCTAAAACATCAATCTACGTTGTGCCCCACACTAAGCTAAAATATCAATCTATGTTGTGCCCCACAACAAACTGAAATATCAATCTATGTTGTGCCCCACACTAAGCTGAAATACCAATCTATATTGTGCCCCACAACAAACTGGAATACCAATCTATGTTGTGCCCCAAACAAACTGAAATACCAATCTATGTTGTGCCCTAATTCTGAAGCAGTGGGTCGTGCTGGTAAATATATGTTTGAAGCATCTCTTTTAATTGACGCAGTTTTAACACTATTTCCTCTTTTTAATACAGCTAATCATACAGACTTTGGATCTGCATGGGGCAGTTCACTAGATCTAATGAAGCTTTAGTGTAGGCATACCACTAATAATAAAAGCATAGCATCTACATTTTCTTCTTGAAAGCGTGAAAACTTTAGTGCTTAAGGAAAACCTCACAACTTCATGTTCCTATGAGAATGTGGTTCTATTTTCTTTTTGTCAAATCCTGTCGTAACAGTACAGTCAGCCGATTTTAAAATTACCTTGTTTCGTCTTTGTTTTAAAAAACTTGCACGCACAGCAAACAGATGCAAAATTTGAAACTAGCAACTTCAACAAAACGACTGTCTTTAAATCACAGCACTTTTCGAAAAGTTTTTATGGTCTCGTATTAGATTACCTGATTCCATCAAGTGGCATCCGAGTAGTAAAAATATACATTAGAAAAAAGAAAACAACTGCTTTACTAATGTCATTGCCTGAGGTGGTAGACATATCAGAAAATGATATAATGAATTACTTCAATGCCTTGACCACCAAGGGGTCATTGTCCTTGGGATTGCTATATGTTACAGCAAAAGTTGAATTTCTCTCCGATCCCTTTGCTATGAGAACAGCTCACAGGCCACCAAAAACTGGCCAGGCAACACGTTTAACGACAGGTCCGGTATTCTACCCTCCATGCAGCCACAGAGTGAATGAAATGTTTGCTGCTCCCCCACGTGGAAACCCCCACAAATCAGCTGCTCTCCTCTCTCGCTAGATCAAGATTAACGCCCACTGACCATGTCAGTTAACTGTCAATAGATTTGGCTCCACGACAAAAAAAAAACCGTAGGAAACGCCCACTTTTGTACTTGAGACAGTTAAAATACCTGTGTGATCAAACGACCACTGGCTCATACCCAAAGTGTTTGCCATGCTGGGTGGAGGACTGCGTTTGGGTCTCACTGGTAAGGAATCATTGATGCAAATTGATCAGTGTGTTAGCTAAATGGAATGTGCTAAGAATACTACTCCCACCTGTAGTTTGTTGAAAACTTATCATGATGAAACTGGTATGTACGTAGATTTAATGTAGCGTCTGAGAACACCAAGAACGGTTAGGCACGCTGTAAGTATGTGTGTATACAGTGAAGAATTCTTTTTAAGTTGCATATATATACAGATAAATAAAAAAACGTACATCAGAAACAACTAGAAGAGGTTACCTTATGTATCAAAATAACTGACTAAACAATAAAGAACACGTGAAAAAAAAAAATTTTAACAATTATTTACAAAAGATATTGTGTAATTGAAAATAGCAAACCTGTGCAACTTATCCTGGAGAAAGAAAGACACTGTGCGGTGCGTTTTGAAGTCTGCTGTGAAAAGTAAGTGGTGGCACAGTAAAGATTTATACAGTATAGAAATGGCGTTAGTCAGCAGTCATGATAAAAAAGAGAAACATGTAAAGTGGTAGCTTTGGAGGACTTTGTGTACAACTATTTAGGGATACATGTGCAGATGATCTTGCTGCAGGCGCTTGAAATATAAAACAGGTTTGAACATCAAGTGGTCAGGATGTAAAAGATGTGTTCATATTAAATAGAACAGGACTGTTCGCCATTGACATATAAACAGATAAAACGTGATATGAAAATCTCTGGAGAAGAAGTATGTGATCACCCCCGTTGGGACTATGAGCTAATGTGTGATTTTTCAGGATGAAGTGTAATATGATTTTGAAAGCAAGTGCTTGTGTTCTTACAAAAACATTGATCACTATATCGAATTCATATAATATATCTGTTTTACAGGGAGCGATGGATGATGATCAAATAAATTCAAATGTAGTAATGGTGAGGGTGCATAAGACATAATTTGAAAAATTATCACTACTTTATAGATTTAAATTGTGCAGACTCCAAAATAGTTTCCATGGTCTAATTGTTTATAAATGTCACGATGCATTCGATACGTGACTACATGCAATGATTGGTTAACTCTTGTCTTTGTGTTTGTTAACGGTGTTATGAGTGAACATAATAATGCATTTCAACCCCCTCTCTCTTCTCTCTCCATGTGTGTGTGTGTGTGTGTGTGTGTGTGTGTGTGTGTGTGTGTGTGTGTGTGTGTGTGTGTGAGTTAAAGAAGGATTGTTTAACATAAATGTAAAAGAATGAATTCCTGTTTGAACGGAGATAGTCATCTCCAGAGCCTTTGATAAGCAGTCTACTGCACACAACCCCCTTCCCTTCCCCCAAAGTATACTTAGTTATTACTTATTTACTACCAGCAACTTGAACTCAAATTTCTCTTGATCAAACCATATGTAAAAAAGAAGGCCAAAGTTCTGGTGAGTAAGGTCAGAAAAGACGGGAGAAGAGGAAGGAAGCTGCAATCAGTGGAAGGGAGACAACTGTAGCGGCAAGGCCTCCTGGTAAAACAAATACAGAGATAAAATCAAACTGAACACATGAAAATGTAATAAACAGCCTTGAAAATCACAAATTCATATTTCACTTGTACAAGATGGGGTTTGATGTATACATTGGTAGGGTATACATGAGCAAGACACAGATGTATTTTGCATTCAAGAATCCCAAATTTGCCCAGTTGATTTGCACACTCTAGATTAGTCAGATCAGTGGTATAGCAGAGAAGTACTGCTTGCTGTTGGATTAATCTAAACAGGATTTCTTGCATGTGACTTTTGAATGATAAAATCTCTCACAATCTTCACAGCTGATTTTTCAATTATATGTCTTATTTGAATTATATTAGTGTTGTCGGCTAATACAAAATAGTATGAACCTAGTACAAGTAATCAGAACACGCGCGAAACTACAGCTGGACAAATTAGTTAGAATAAGCGAAACATGCTTTGGACACTATAAAGACACAAATTGTTGATTTTATTCTAAGTTATTAACATCGAAACATAAAAAGGTGGGAACAAAAAATGGATGCAAAATGTTAAATTTATCTCTGTAAGAATTAAAACACGAGAACTGATGAAAACCAAAATATGGATACGAAATCATCATTGTCATTACACGAATCATAAGTCAGTAAATGTTGAGAGCAGACAGAAGGATCTGAAGTTAGTTCAAAGTGAGTCGATCGCAGGCGGAAATCAAACGGATCTTAAAAGGTTAAAAAGGCTACATCCGCCAAACACGGACAAACGAATAACAAGACAAAACACAAACTAACAATACAAAACACAAACTGTTGTGTCCTGGGATTCGTTTGTTCATGTTTGGTGGACGTATTACTTAAACTTTTAAAGATTTGATTGAAAGGATATGAAGTTATCAGTGATAAGTTTTATAATACATAAGATGCTGAGAAGAAACACAAGGAAACAAAATCTGCCTATCGGGATCAAACCATATGTCAACGAAAGTATGAATAAAAAATGAAAAAAAGTGTCAAGTTGGCTTTCAACATAAACTATGAATACTGATAATTCCTCCTTCTCTACTCCACTGAATTCATTGCTCAGCAACACCAGTGTTTACGTGTACAGCTGGGATACGTTCAGACAGCAGTTTTTTTTCCTACATGTAACTACATGTGCTGTTCTGCCATCGTTCCTTTCCCCTACCCTTTGTAACGTGTGCATACATGAACAAACCAACCAGTGAACACTTCTTACTGTGAGCTGCGTGGAAGGCCAGAGTCATCATTGCACTTGCATACACAGGAGACTGGGTTATCCCATTGAGTTATTGCATGATAATACAAATGTCAGCTTAGCTGCTGTTAACACGATGCTGTTGTCTTCATTATGGCTAGTCAACACAACGTTTTCTTTTTTTTACAATAAAGTATTTTTTCTTCCAGTCCTTGATCTGGTACCAACACGATGTGAATACAGCTTGGAGTAATCATAATCACTGTAAATAATATGTAACTGGTGGAGACATGATATGATCATTGCCTGAAGAGATCTTCACCAGTATGAACCATACTTGATCCAGCGATGACCTGCTATAATTGTAACATGAAGCAGTCTACTGTGAACATCCCTTGAGCTGATGATGAACTGATCATAGCATGGAGTGTTCCCAATCCAGCTGTCGATGAATTGATCATAGCATGCAGTGTTCCCAGTCCAGCTGACGATGAATTGATCATAGCATGTAGTGTTCCCCAATCCAGCTGACGATGAATTGATCATAGCATGCAGTGTTCCCAGTCCAGCTGACGATGAATTGATCATAGCATGCAGTGTTCCCAATCCAGCTGACGATGAATTGATCATAGCATGCAGTGTTCCCAGTCACCAGCCGCCGTGGCGAAGTGGTTAAACGTCGCGGACTCCCGGCTGGGAGGTCGTGGGTTCGAATCCCATCAGAGTCATGTGGATTTTTCTGCCCCGACCGGCTCCTACCCAGAGTTGAGTTTGCTGCGGACTCAGCTGGGAAGACTGGGACCACACAGTCGAGTTTCATCCACTTAATGGATGCGTCTCTGAGAGTGTTGCTCAAATTTCCTGACCAACACTGCAGGTGCCTGTATCTCTCGGGCCTGGTTGACGCCGGGATATATTATGAAAGGAAGCGTAGAGTACAGCCCTGTCATGCAGTCTCAGACCGAAATGGAATCCGTAGCATCATCTAATCATCCCCATTCTCATCAATCAGCATAAAAAAAAAAAAAATGTCTCAAATTCTGTGGCCCTTCATGCCCTGCTCTCATGGTGACCTCAATTTCGATGTCCTCTCCACGTATGTGGCCTTGGTTTGGTTCCGTCGGGGTCACCGGTATCGGCGAGTCCATGGGGGCTGTCGTTGGACGGACGTGGTGGCGCCCTCCGGAGGGAGAGCTCACTCGCTAAGCAATTATTGTCGTCAGTAGGGGGCTTAGTAGGTGGTGTCCTGCGTATGTTAGATCAGAACAGGCGCCACTGAACACCACCGAAGTGACTCGGCGTCAGTGCAGTGTCTCCTCCGTGGGTTGCCTCTTGACGACTTGACACTGACTGCTTCCTGTGGATTGCCGGTGCCGGGACTGAAGCGGGGCCGACCGGGCTGTGGCGTGGACGGAGTGTCGGAATGAGCGGTGTGGGTGCACTGCCTCTGAGGTGGCACAGAGGTTGGGACAGCAAAAAAAAAAAAAAAAAAAAAAAAAAAAAAAATGCAGTGTTTCCCAGTCCAGCTGACGATGAATTGATCATAGCATGCAGTGTTCCCAGTCCAGCTGACGATGAATTGATCATAGCATGCAGTGTTCCCAGTTCTGCTTACGATGAATTGATAATAGCATGCAGTGTTCCCAATCCAACTGACGATGAATTGATCATAGCATGCAGTGTTCCCAATCCAGCTGACGATGAATTGATCATAGCATGCAGTGTTCCCAATCCAGCTGACGATGAATTGATCATAGCATGGAGTGTTCCCAGTCCAACTGACGATGAATTGATCATAGCATGGAGTGTTCCCAATCCAACTGACGATGAATTGATCATAGCATGCAGTGTTCCCAATCCAGCTGACGATGAATTGATCATAGCATGCAGTGTTCCCAGTTCTGCTGACGATGAATTGATCGTAGCATGGAGTGTTCCCAGTTCTGCTGACGATGAATTGATCATAGCATGGAGTGTTCCCAGTTCTGCTGACGATGAATTGATCATAGCATGCAGTGTTCCCAGTCCAGCTGACGATGAATTGATCATAGCATGGAGTGTTCCCAGTCCAGCTGACGATGAATGATCATAGCATGGAGTGTTCCCAGTCCAGCTGACGATGAATTGATAATAGCATGCAGTGTTCCCAATCCAACTGACGATGAATTGATAATAGCATGCAGTGTTCCCAATCCAGCTGACGATGAATTGATCATAGCATGCAGTGTTCCCAGTCCAGCTGACGATGAATTGATCATAGCATGCAGTGTTCCCAATCCAACTGACGATGAATTGATCATAGCATGCAGTGTTCCCAGTCCAGCTGACGATGAATTGACGGACTCCCGGCTGGGAGGTCGTGGGTTCGATCCCATCAGAGTCATGTGGATTTTTCTGCCCCGACCGGCTCCTACCCAGAGTGAGTTTGCTGCGGACTCAGCTGGGAAGACTGGGACCACACAGTCGAGTTTCATCCACTTAATGGATGCGTTCTGAGAGTGTTGCTCAAATTTCCTGACCAACACTGCAGGTGCCTGTATCTCTCGGGCCTGGTTGACGCGGGATATATTATGAAAGGAAGCGTAGAGTACAGCCCTGTCATGTAGTCTCAGACCGAAATGGAATTCCGTAGCATCATCTTAATCATCCCATTTCTCATCAATCAGCATAAAAAAAAAAATGTCTCAAATTCTGTGGCCCTTCATGCCCTGCTCTCATGGTGACCTCAATTTCGATGTCCTCTCCACGTCTGTGGCCTTGGTTTGGTTCCGTCGGGGTCACCGGTATCGGCGAGTCCATGGGGGCTGTCGTTGGACGGACGTGGTGGCGCCCTCCGGAGGGAGAGCTCACTCGCGACTAAGCAATTATTGTCGTCAGTAGGGGGCTTAGTAGGTGGTGTCCTGCGTATGTTAGATCAGAACAGGCGCCACTGAACACCACCGAAGTGACTCGGCGTCAGTGCAGTGTCTCCTCCGGTGGGTTGCCTCTTGACGACTTGACACTGACTGCTTCCTGTGGATTGCCGGTGCCGGGGACTGAAGCGGGGCCGACCGGGCTGATAGCATGCAGTGTTCCCAGTTCTGCTTACGATGAATTGATAATAGCATGCAGTGTTCCCAATCAACTGACGATGAATTGATCATAGCATGCAGTGTTCCCAATCCAGCTGACGATGAATTGATCATAGCATGCAGTGTTCCCAATCCAGCTGACGATGAATTGATCATAGCATGGAGTGTTCCCAGTCCAACTGACGATGAATTGATCATAGCATGGAGTGTTCCCAATCCAACTGACGATGAATTGATCATAGCATGCAGTGTTCCCAATCCAGCTGACGATGAATTGATCATAGCATGCAGTGTTCCCAGTTCTGCTGACGATGAATTGATCGTAGCATGGAGTGTTCCCAGTTCTGCTGACGATGAATTGATCATAGCATGGAGTGTTCCCAGTTCTGCTGACGATGAATTGATCATAGCATGCAGTGTTCCCAGTCCAGCTGACGATGAATTGATCATAGCATGGAGTGTTCCCAGTCCAGCTGACGATGAATTGATCATAGCATGGAGTGTTCCCAGTCCAGCTGACGATGAATTGATAATAGCATGCAGTGTTCCCCCAATCCAACTGACGATGAATTGATAATAGCATGCAGTGTTCCCAATCCAGCTGACGATGAATTGATCATAGCATGCAGTGTTCCCAGTCCAGCTGACGATGAATTGATCATAGCATGCAGTGTTCCCAATCCAGCTGACGATGAATTGATCATAGCATGCAGTGTTCCCAGTCCAGCTGACGATGAATTGATCATAGCATGCAGTGTTCCCAATCCAGCTGACGATGAATGATCATAGCAGCATGCAGTGTTCCAGTCACCAGCCGCCGTGGCGAAGTGGTTAACGTCGCGGACTCCCGGCTGGGAGGTCGTGTGGGTTCGAATCCCATCAGAGTCATGTGGATTTTTTCTGCCCCGACCGGCTCCTACCCAGAGTTGAGTTTGCTGCGGACTCAGCTGGGAAGACTGGGACCACACAGTCGAGTTTCATCCACTTAATGGATGCGTCTCTGAGAGTGTTGCTCAAATTTCCTGACCAACACTGCAGGTGCCTGTATCTCTCGGGCCTGGTTGACGCCGGGATATATTATGAAAGGAAGCGTAGAGTACAGCCCTGTCATGCAGTCTCAGACCGAAATGGAATTCCGTAGCATCATCTTAATCATCCCCATTCTCATCAATCAGCATAAAAAAAAAAATGTCTCAAATTCTGTGCCCTTCATGCCCTGCTCTCATGGTGACCTCAATTTCGATGTCCTCTCCACGTATGTGGCCTTGGTTTGGTTCCGTCGGGGTCACCGGTATCGGCGAGTCCATGGGGGCTGTCGTTGGACGGACGTGGTGGCGCCCTCCGGAGGGAGAGCTCACTCGCTAAGCAATTATTGTCGTCAGTAGGGGGCTTAGTAGGTGGTGTCCTGCGTATGTTAGATCAGAACAGGCGCCACTGAACACCACCGAAGTGACTCGGCGTCAGTGCAGTGTCTCCTCCGGTGGGTTGCCTCTTGACGACTTGACACTGACTGCTTCCTGTGGATTGCCGGTGCCGGGACTGAAGCGGGGCCGACGGGCTGTGGCGTGGACGGAGTGTCGGAATGAGCGGTGTGGGTGCACTGCCTCTGAGGTGGCACAGAGGTTGGGACAGCAAAAAAAAAAAAAAAAAAAAAAAAAAAAAAAATGCAGTGTTCCCAGTCCAGCTGACGATGAATTGATCATAGCATGCAGTGTTCCCAGTCCAGCTGACGATGAATTGATCATAGCATGCAGTGTTCCCAGTTCTGCTTACGATGAATTGATAATAGCATGCAGTGTTTCCCAATCCAACTGACGATGAATTGATCATAGCATGCAGTGTTTCCCAATCCCAGCTGACGATGAATTGATCATAGCATGCAGTGTTCCCAATCCAGCTGACGATGAATTGATCATAGCATGGAGTGTTCCCAGTCCAACTGACGATGAATTGATCATAGCATGGAGTGTTCCCAATCCAGCTGACGATGAATTGATCATAGCATGCAGTGTTCCCAATCCAGCTGACGATGAATTGATCATAGCATGCAGTGTTCCCAGTTCTGCTGACGATGAATTGATCGTAGCATGGAGTGTTCCCAGTTCTGCTGACGATGAATTGATCATAGCATGGAGTGTTCCCAGTTCTGCTGACGATGAATTGATCATAGCATGCAGTGTTCCCAGTCCAGCTGACGATGAATTGATCATAGCATGGAGTGTTCCCAGTCCAGCTGACGATGAATTGATCATAGCATGGAGTGTTCCCAGTCCAGCTGACGATGAATTGATAATAGCATGCAGTGTTCCCAATCCAACTGACGATGAATTGATAATAGCATGCAGTGTTCCCAATCCAGCTGACGATGAATTGATCATAGCATGCAGTGTTCCCAGTCCAGCTGACGATGAATTGATCATAGCATGCAGTGTTCCCAATCCAACTGACGATGAATTGATCATAGCATGCAGTGTTCCCAGTCCAGCTGACGATGAATTGATCATAGCATGCAGTGTTCCCAATCCAGCTGACGATGAATTGATCATAGCATGCAGTGTTCCCAGTCACCAGCCGCCGTGGCGAAGTGGTTAACGTCGCGGACTCCCGGCTGGGAGTCGTGGGTTCGAATCCCATCAGAGTCATGTGGATTTTTCTGCCCGACCGGCGGCCCTACCCAGAGTTGAGTTTGCTGCGGACTCAGCTGGGAAGACTGGGACCACACAGTCGAGTTTCATCCACTTAATGGATGCGTCTCTGCGAGTGTTGCTCAAATTTCCTGACCAACACTGCAGGTGCCTGTATCTCTCGGGCCTGGTTGACGCCGGGATATATTATGAAAGGAAGCGTAGAGTACAGCCCTGTCATGCAGTCTCAGACCGAAATGGAATTCCGTAGCATCATCTTAATCATCCCCATTCTCATCAATCAGCATAAAAAAAAAAAAATGTCTCAAATTCTGTGGCCCTTCATGCCCTGCTCTCATGGTGACCTCAATTTCGATGTCCTCTCCACGTATGTGGCCTTGGTTTGGTTCCGTCGGGGTCACCGGTATCGGCGAGTCCATGGGGGCTGTCGTTGGACGGACGTGGTGGCGCCCTCCGGAGGGAGAGCTCACTCGCTAAGCAATTATTGTCGTCAGTAGGGGGCTTAGTAGGTGGTGTCCTGCGTATGTTAGATCAGAACAGGCGCCACTGAACACCACCGAAGTGACTCGGCGTCAGTGCAGTGTCTCCTCCGGTGGGTTGCCTCTTGACGACTTGACACTGACTGCTTCCTGTGGATTGCCGGTGCCGGGACTGAAGCGGGGCCGACCGGGGCTGTGGCGTGGACGGAGTGTCGGAATGAGCGGTGTGGGTGCACTGCCTCTGAGGTGGCACAGAGGTTGGGACAGCAAAAAAAAAAAAAAAAAAAAAAAAAAAAAATGCAGTGTTCCCAGTCCAGCTGACGATGAATTGACCATAGCATGCAGTGTTCCCAGTCCAGCTGACGATGAATTGATCATAGCATGCAGTGTTCCCAGTTCTGCTTACGATGAATTGATAATAGCATGCAGTGTTCCCAATCCAACTGACGATGAATTGATCATAGCATGCAGTGTTCCCAATCCAGCTGACGATGAATTGATCATAGCATGGAGTGTTCCCAATCCAGCTGACGATGAATTGATCATAGCATGGAGTGTTCCCAGTCCAACTGACGATGAATTGATCATAGCATGGAGTGTTCCCAATCCAACTGACGATGAATTGATCATAGCATGCAGTGTTCCCAATCCAGCTGACGATGAATTGATCATAGCATGCAGTGTTCCCAGTTCTGCTGACGATGAATTGATCGTAGCATGGAGTGTTCCCAGTTCTGCTGACGATGAATTGATCATAGCATGGAGTGTTCCCAGTTCTGCTGACGATGAATTGATCATAGCATGCAGTGTTCCCAGTCCAGCTGACGATGAATTGATCATAGCATGGAGTGTTCCCAGTCCAGCTGACGATGAATTGATCATAGCATGGAGTGTTCCCAGTCCAGCTGACGATGAATTGATAATAGCATGCAGTGTTCCCAATCCAACTGACGATGAATTGATAATAGCATGCAGTGTTCCCAATCCAGCTGACGATGAATTGATCATAGCATGCAGTGTTCCCAGTCCAGCTGACGATGAATTGATCATAGCATGCAGTGTTCCCAATCCAGCTGACGATGAATTGATCATAGCATGCAGTGTTCCCAGTCCAGCTGACGATGAATTGATCATAGCATGCAGTGTTCCCAATCCAGCTGACGATGAATTGATCATAGCATGCAGTGTTCCCAGTCACCAGCCGCCGTGGCGAAGTGGTTAACGTCGCGGACTCCCGGCTGGGAGGTCGTGGGTTCGAATCCCATCAGAGTCATGTGGATTTTCTGCCCCGACCGGCTCCTACCCAGAGTTGAGTTTGCTGCGGACTCAGCTGGGAAGACTGGGACCACACAGTCGAGTTTCATCCACTTAATGGATGCGTCTCTGAGAGTGTTGCTCAAATTTCCTGACCAACACTGCAGGTGCCTGTATCTCTCGGGCCTGGTTGACGCCGGATATATTATGAAAGGAAGCGTAGAGTACAGCCCTGTCATGCAGTCTCAGACCGAAATGGAATTCCGTAGCATCATCTTAATCATCCCCATTCTCATCAATCAGCATAAAAAAAAAAAAATGTCTCAAATTCTGTGGCCCTTCATGCCCTGCTCTCATGGTGACCTCAATTTCGATGTCCTCTCCACGTATGTGGCCTTGGTTTGGTTCGTCGGGGTCACCGGTATCGGCGAGTCCATGGGGGCTGTCGTTGGACGGACGTGGTGGCGCCCTCCGGAGGAGCTCACTCAGCTCACGCGCTAAGCAATTATTGTCGTCAGTAGGGGGCTAGTAGGTGGTGTCCTGCGTATGTTAGATCAGAACAGGCGCCACTGAACACCACCGAAGTGACTCGGCGTCAGTGCAGTGTCTCCTCCGGTGGGTTGCCTCTTGACGACTTGACACTGACTGCCTGTGGATTGCCGGTGCCGGGACTGAAGCGGGGCCGACCGGGCTGTGGCGTGGACGGAGTGTCGGAATGAGCGGTGTGGGTGCACTGCCTCTGAGGTGGCACAGAGGTTGGGACAGCAAAAAAAAAAAAAAAAAAAAAAAAAAAAAATGCAGTGTTCCCAGTCCAGCTGACGATGAATTGATCATAGCATGCAGTGTTCCCAGTCCAGCTGACGATGAATTGATCATAGCATGCAGTGTTCCCAGTTCTGCTTACGATGAATTGATAATAGCATGCAGTGTTCCCAATCCAACTGACGATGAATTGATCATAGCATGCAGTGTTCCCAATCCAGCTGACGATGAATTGATCATAGCATGGAGTGTTCCCAATCCAGCTGACGATGAATTGATCATAGCATGGAGTGTTCCCAGTCCAACTGACGATGAATTGATCATAGCATGGAGTGTTCCCAATCCAACTGACGATGAATTGATCATAGCATGCAGTGTTCCCAATCCAGCTGACGATGAATTGATCATAGCATGCAGTGTTCCCAGTTCTGCTGACGATGAATTGATCGTAGCATGGAGTGTTCCCAGTTCTGCTGACGATGAATTGATCATAGCATGGAGTGTTCCAGTTCTGCTGACGATGAATTGATCATAGCATGGAGTGTTCCCAGTCCAGCTGACGATGAATTGATCATAGCATGGAGTGTTCCCAGTCCAGCTGACGATGAATTGATCATAGCATGGAGTGTTCCCAGTCCAGCTGACGATGAATTGATAATAGCATGCAGTGTTCCCAATCCAAACTGACGATGAATTGATAATAGCATGCAGTGTTCCCAATCCAGCTGACGATGAATTGATCATAGCATGCAGTGTTCCTAGTCCAGCTGACGATGAATTGATCATAGCATGCAGTGTTCCCAATCCAGCTGACGATGAATTGATCATAGCATGCAGTGTTCCCAGTCCAGCTGACGATGAATTGATCATAGCATGGAGTGTTCCCAGTCCAGCTGACGATGAATTGATCGTAGCATGGAGTGTTCCCAGTCCAGCTGCGACATGATTACATCTTGCAATGAAGTGCTCTTCACCACTATGAACATGAACAGCTGTGACAGGATTAGATCTTCCGATGAAGTGCTCTTCCTGACTATGAACATGAACAGTGGTGACATGATTAGATCATATGCTGAAGTGTTATTCGCCACTATGAACAGCTGTGACAGGATTAGATGTTACGATGATGAGTTCTTCATCACTATGAACACAAACAGCTGTGACAGAAGAGTTCTTCATCATCACTATGAACATGAACAGCTGTGACAGAAGCGTTTATCACTATGAACATGGACAGCTGTGACAGGACTAGATCTTACGATGAAGAGTTCATCACTATGAACATGGACAGCTGTGACAGGATTGGATCTTCTCATGAAGAGTTCTTTATCACAAAGAACAGCTGTGACATGACTAGATCTTACGATAGTGTTTTCCACCACTATGGACAGAACATGTGTTCACAGATGCAGGTTTAACACAACTGAGTGTGGACTGGTACATACAATAAACTGGGCTTTGCGGGAAATTTCATCTTAATTTTTCTAAATTGTATTATGTTAGACTGGACCCGTTTTGATCTGTAATTTCAATATCATGAGCTGTTTGCGTGTTATAAACTGGACTTGCATGGAACGTTTAACCAAAAAAACAAAAAAAAACAAAGACGACGCAATATTCATTTCAGTATTACGAACCGTTACCTTCTCTGAATCAGACACTGACTGAACTTTGATTTAAACATAGTGTATTGTCGTGCATAATGAACCTGGCTTGGATTGAAGTTCAGATTTTTCATCATAAACAGTGACACACAATGAATTGGACTTGTACTGAATCTTCGATTTCATGTTTCAAAGTATACCATACAATGAGATCGATTTGGAGTGTAGTTTAATTTCAAAATAATGACGTATTGCGTGTTCTGCTGGATTTGGGTGAAACTGTCGCAATTACGCAATGTGTGTCTGAATCATGTGTGAGCTTATGCTAACCAGAAATGGACACAATCTGGCAACAGGCATGAACCGTTTGCAAGATTTGAAATCAGTATATCAGTATGAATCATGATCGATCTAAAAGCGTTTAACAGACCCGTTTTTTTTCTCCCTGTGCAGGGACAAACCTCTCACCTGAGCACTGCTTCTGTCCTCAGTGGCCACGTAGTTCACTTTGCACAGACATTTACTATTTTCACATTCGCCATTCCAAAGACAGTGATGGAAGACCCCCGGGTTGGCATGAATCACCAGCCTTCACACCTGTTGATTACATAACAGTCAAATGACCACGATACCCTCGGATCAGTGTTTCGCCTAGGTTAGCGTCGTTCACTCTTACTTCCCATGACGCTGACGTTGACCAGAACCCTCAGTGTTTGTGCTGTTTCAAAAGGCACATTACACACAGGTAGAGTGTTTCATACTGTCAACAGAAAGTGTAGGTGAATAAAGGCGCTGGTGTTCCCATGCACACAACTCATAGTGACACAGATGATGTATCAGAATTTAAAAAAAAAAAAAGGGAGCAGACTGAAATCAAGGAATCCTATTTGTTTTCGAAATTGGGGAGAGAGAGAGAGAGAGAGAGAGAGAGAGAGAGAGAGAGAGAGAGAGAGAGAGAGTGTGTGTGTAGAGAGAGAGAGAGAGAGAGAGAGAGAGACAGACAGACAGCCAGACAGACAGATAGGCAGACAGACAACAGAGAGAGAGAGAGAGAGAGAGGCAGCGAGAGAGGAGCAGAGTGAGAGAGAGAGCGAGCGAGTCGAGCGAGAGAGAGAGAGAGAGAGAGAGAGAGAGAGAGAGAGAGAGAGAGAGCGAAGGAGTGAAAGAGAGAGAGAAGGGTATCTGGGAGAGACAGAGACAGACATAAGAGAGAGAGGGGGGGGGGGAGAAAGAGAGAGGGAGAGACAAAAACAGACAGACAGACAGACAGACAAACAATATCTGACACAGACATACCTATTTGAGGGGATCTAATGATAAAGTTGACTGAGAAGCAAAGAAAGAGGTGAAGATGTGTTTATAATCAATTCAGCTTCAGCTGACACTGTCACTACGAGAAACTATACTTTAGTAAAACCATATGCAATGAAGCAAGCTCAACGCACCTTAAAAAGATATGGCAGTAGCCACAAAAATGTGAAATTGTTTTTATCAAACAGTCCTATACACTCTTAATTGTAGATGCACCGTCAATTACACACACACACACACACACACACACAC